>VZQC01014654.1:2517115-2577501 GCA_009823505.1 Rhizomys pruinosus
ACCCTCTGGGAATTCGGAGGGCTCACAGGGCTACTAGGGCTCAACTACCCAGCCCCTCAGTCCTCTTGCACACATTTGCTTCTGTAAGGGCTGGTGCACTTTCAGGTCCTGTAGCTGCTCTCAGCCTAACAGGCTTCTTCCATATGTCCCTGGTGGTGTTTGGAGGGTCATCTGCTGTTAGGTTTGTCAACACAGATGTCACCCGGCAGGTCGATGCTTACCTGCTTGCAGGTTGGGGTTCCTCCGTGACCTGGATTAGTTGAAATGATGCACTGTGTCTCAGAATTTGCTGTCTATCTAGTCTTCTATGTGGAGATTTGAAGAGGTTGCACAGAGGTACTACCACTGCTGCCTCCACCTGGCTCCCAGAATGCTACTTTCTTGCAGAATGGCTTAGGTGGAGTGAACCTGGGAAGAGGCACAGGAAGCAGAGAAGCCTGCCATGAGGTAATGCTTAGGGAAAGTGCATGGATGTGATTTTTTTTTTTTTTTTTTTTTTGTCCTTTTGAGCAGTGTCTCCCTATAGCCCCAGCTGTCCTGGAATTCCCACTGTAGACCAGGCCTGGCGGCCTTAACTCACAAAAGATACCGCCCTGGCCTCTCTGCCTCCCAAAGTGCTAGGATTAAAGGGCGGGTTGCGCCAACCACAAACCCAGCAATGCAGGATTTTTTAAAATCTAAGGAACAGTCCTGGTCTACAGAGCGAGTTCCAGGACAGCTGGGACTACAGGGAGACCCTGTCTCGAAAAGACCAAAAAAAAAAAAAAGAAAAATTTCTTGAAACAAAGAAAAGATGATGTACACTGTATGCTTTCCATAAAGTTGAAACTTAAATTTCAAATGTTGTAAAGAACTATCTAGCACACCTAGGACTTAGAAGCAGGAAGCCCACCCCACACAGCATATTCAGTTTGCTGAATTTTAAAGATGGAGGGAAGGGGGGGAGCTCCATAGGCATCTAGTAAAAAAGAAGTGTGACTGACTAAAAAAAGAAAATTAGGGGGCTGGAGAGATGGCTTAGCGGTTAAGAGCACCGACCGCTCTTGCAGAGGACCCGGGTTTGATCCCCAGCACCCACATGGCAGCTGAGAACCGTCTGTAACTCCGATTCTAGGAGAACTCCAGTTCCAGGGGAATCTGACACCCTCTTCTGACCTCCGCGGCATTGCACGACACGGGTGCACAGACCTACATGCAGACAGTACATTCATATACACACAGAAATAAATAAAATTAAAAAAATTTTATAAAAAAAAGAAAGAAAATTAAGATTACCAACAGTAACACATTTGGTAGACCATTGGAGTAAAACATTTAAAATACTCAAGGAAGAAAAAGTCAAGGATTTTCTATTCAGCAAAACTGACTTTCATTTCTAAAAGACACAGAAGAGTTCTCATCAACATTTGTCTTTTAGAAAAAAATTGTACCACTTTGGTCACAGGACATGGAGAAACCAAGTAGGCACTGACCAGGAAGCTTCCTCCCTGCTGGCTGGATCCTGTAACATCAGAAGGTGCTATGCAGGGTGCTAGGAACAAAAAGTCATCAACAGTCTTTCCCAGCTGTGAACATTGTAAGTTATAGTAATAGCTGGTATGGCTAGATAAGCCCATAGATGCAGTAGTGGTACCAGCAACCATTTTCTAACTGGATTTAAGGCCTGTTCCATAGGAGAAAACACATACCTGATACTGTAAATCTGGCCAAGAACTCATGACTAGGAGCTCACAGGCCCCAAGGGGGGGGGGGGCTATTACTATTATTTATAAATAGACATAGTATGAAATTGCCCTCTAAATTTCTATCTCTCTACTCATAGATTAGTGCAGCTCTCAAACTGTATCAGTGAAGTTTCTTTGTGCAGTGAACAGTGATTAATCTAGAAACTCACAATTAGTCAAAGTGCAGAGAATAAGTATCTGGAGCCACAAATGGGACACCTGTATCGTACTCCCTACCCCTAAAGCTCAGGGACCATCTCTGAAGAGGGTTAGAAAGACTGTAAGGGTCAGAGGTCTGGGAGGACCCAAGCAAAACAGTGTCTTCTGGACATGACAGGATCAGTGCACTCAGGAACCATCAGTGCACTCAGGAACTCACAGCAGCTGTGCTTGTCTGAACAAGACCTGCACAAGATCAAATCAGTCAACATTCCAGCTGGGTGGGAGGGGCTCATGAGCTCCCACTCTAGCTGAGAAGCTATTGGCAGTTGGTGGCTTCTGCGGGAGGGAGAGTCCATTTTCTTAAGAGTGTGGTCACTGCTAGTTGACCATACTCCAGTAAATGGCCCCACAAATTAGACTCTGTGTTATTTAAAAAAGATATGAAGTTGGGTCAAAGGAGTTTGGGGTGGATCTGGGAGGAGTTAGGGGGAGAAGTGGGGAGTGAATATGATCAAAATATACTGAATGCATGTATTAAATTCTTAAATAATCTGGGACCTCATTAAACTAAAAAGCTTATGTACAGCAAAAGAAACGATCAAAGAAGTGAAGAAAAAAACCCCCACAGAGTGGGAGGAAATCTTTACTAGTGACCCATCTGACAGAGGTTTAACATCCAGAGTTTATAAATTACTCAAAAAAACAAAGGACCAAAACAAATGACTCAATTAAAAGATGGGCTAAAGATCTGAAGAGAGACTTCTCAAGAGAAGATGGCTAAGGAATATCTTAAAAAGTGTTTAACATTGTTAGTAATTAAGGAAATGCAAATTAAAACCACTTTAAGATTTCATCTTACCCTGGTAAGACTGGCTATGATAAAAAAAAAAAAAAGATACCAAATGCTGGAGAGGGTGTGAAGAAATGGGGCACGCATTCACTGCTGGTGCGATTGCAACCCCTATGGAAAGCAGTGTGGAGAACTTTTTTTTTTTTTTGGTCTTTTTGAAACAGGGTCTCCCTGTAGCCCCAGCTGTCCTGGAACTCACTCTGTAGACCAGGCTAGCCTTCAACTCACAAAGATCTGCCTGCTTCTGCCTTCCTCTGCCTCCCGAGTGCTAGGATTAAAGGCGTACGCCACCATGCCCAGCGGAGAACCTTTAAGACTAAAAATGAACCTACCATTTGACTCAGTCACACCACTCCTGAGGGTATACTCAAAGATTCATCCTATTCCAGAGATACATGCACAACCATGTTTATTGCTGCTCTTTTCATAGTAGTGAAGAACTGAAAATGACCCAAGTGGTGTTTGTTTGTTTGTTTACCTTTTAGATTTATTATGGATTATTCACTGATGAGAGAGTGCTTAGCTGTATATGAGGAGTGGGTCCCCCAAGGTGGGATTCCATTGAACTGCTAGTCTAGGGGCTTTAAAGAACTTACACAGAAACTAGAGTGATGCATAGGGAAAAGGATGAGCTGGTCAGTCCAGCTGGCCACCA
Source organism: Rhizomys pruinosus (assembly GCA_009823505.1). Lineage (NCBI taxonomy): Eukaryota > Metazoa > Chordata > Mammalia > Rodentia > Spalacidae > Rhizomys > Rhizomys pruinosus. The sequence goes on from VZQC01014654.1 coordinate 2,520,507, forward strand.
ACAAGGGAGGTATGCAGGTATCTCCTTTCGGTTTTTGTCATGCCCTCACATAGGGCTTGAAGGTAGGAGAAAACCTGACCTCCTACTTGGAAGTGCTGACCTGGGGTCCCTGCCCAATCTGACCAGTTTCTATTTCCTGTTCTCATCATCAGAAATCCTCCCTTGACTTGAAGGTGCTACAGTGTGTAGACATTCCTCTTCCTCTGCCCATGGACTGTTCTTCTGTCTCATCCCTTGGCCACATCACTTAACCCAACCCCACCTCATCTCAGGGATGGACTCATGTCTTCTCCCCCACTCAGTTGCCAGTGGGCACCTGTCCCCAGATACAGGCAACTCCACCTTAATATGTCCACATCCCAACACTGGACTGCCCCCTGCCCATCCTCTTCTTAGGAGTGCCATCCTTGCCATCCTCTAACTGTATCAACTGGTTTCCCCTTTTAACCCCCACAGGTCATCACCTGGGATTCACCACTTTCCACTCTCAAGTCACAGCCCCAGTAAGTGTAGGATAAACTTTTGCTTTTCCTAGCAAAAGCCATCTAGCTTTTTGTTGCTGCTGTTTGGGTGTTTTATTTTGTTTTTGTTTTTTGGTCTTTTTGAGACAAGGTCTCCCTGTAGTTCCAGCTGGCCTTGAACTCACTTGTAGACCAGACTGGCCTTGTACTCAGACAGATCCCCCTCCCTCTGCCTCCCGAGTGCTGGGATTAAAGGTGTGCACCACCACACCCAGCTCATCCAGCATTTTTTTTTTAAATTTTTTTTATTAACATCCAGCATTCTTTATTGAGCAGTATGGACTACTATTCAGAGCAGCTGGGATACAGCACTGGACAAGAGACTGACTCCTGCTCTTGAGGGGCTTACATCCTAGGCCTAGGAGGAAAGAGACAACTTGGAAACATGGCATCAGAGTGGCGTGAGAAAAGGGAAGGCCAAGCAAGGCAGGCACTGTTGAGGTTGGTGGTGCTATTCTTTTTTTGGTCTTTTCAAGACAGGGTCTCCCTGTAGCCCCAGCTGTCCTGGAACTCACTATTCTTATGGAATGGAGTGTGCCCTGCAAGGTCTCTGGAGGGCCTGGAGGATGGTGGTAAAGAAAGATATCATGAAATTTGCAGGTAAATGGATGGAACTAGAAGCTGTAATGCTAAGTGAAATAACACAGTCTCAGAAACAAAACAAAACAAAACAAAACAAAAAACGATGTATACTATCCCTCATTTGTGGATCCTAGCACCAAATCCTTATATGTAAGTCAGAGTGGGTAATTGGTCAGTAAACATAAGACTATGTTTTCCTCAGTTCTAAGATTTATGAGAAAGAATAAATCTTTTTTTTTTTTTTTTGTCTTTTCGAGACAGGGTCTCCCTGTAGCCCCAGCGTCCTGGAACTCCACTCTGTAGATCAGGCTGGCCTTGATTTCAGTTTCACAGAGAGATCCACCTTTTTCTGCCTCACAAGTGCTGGGATTAAAAGCGTGCGCGCCACCACGCCGGCAAAATCTCTTTTTTTAAAGTACATTAAAACATACAGCAAGCAGGGAGTGGTGGTGCACAGCCCTTAATCCCAGCAATTTGGGAGGCAAGGCAGGCGGACCTTTGGGATTCAGGCCAGCCTGGGGTCTACAGGTAAGTTAAGGACAGCTTGGGGCTACGGGAGACCTGTCTCAAAAACCAAAAAAAAAAAAAAAAAACAATAACAAACAAAACAAAAAACTCAAAAAAACCAAAAACAACACAAAAAGAAAACTCACTATGCTATGCAATGTAAAGGAAGGTAAAGTTATACGCTTTTTACCTACATGGCAAGTGTAAAAATTAAACTGTGGAAATCGCTAAATGCATTTTGAGTTAACCTATAGTTTATTTTTTCAAAACGTTGTAAATTTGGTAGATGTATGGAGTGTGAAAAAAAAGTCTTCTTACAACATGGTAACTAAAATTACTAACAAGTATTGCAAAGTTAAAATTATTGACAGAGTAGATTTTTAATTTTCTTACATACATATATACAAAATAGATATGTGTATGTATATAGAAACATCTGTAGAACATAAATACAGACATTTTTGTTTAATTAAAATCTCTCATGTATGGGCCAAAAAAAAAAAAAATATTATATTATATATTAAAATTTCCAAGACAGGAAAATTTAAATATAATCCACAAAATCACAACTACGTGGTGAATGGGAAAAGAACTTTGTTGGGGGGTTGCGCAGTGGCTCTTTCTTATTGGGAAAACAACACTGGCCACCCTTCTGATGTGGTTTTTAAAACAAAAAAAAAGTCAAGATGCGGGGAAGAATACTAACTTAAAGGCTACCCACCTATGCGTGGTTCCATGTTTATTAATGAAATAATAAGATTATTTCACAATTTATAAAATGTGATCAGTACAAAACTACCTGTTTTCAAAGAGGACTCAGAGCCTGATCTGACCCTCAGACTTCCTCATCCAAAGAAAAATCTCTCATGATATTCACCTAATAAACATGAATGCCTGTGCTGTTTCTCTTTTCCCCCTCCCTTTCCCTCCCTCCCCCTCCTCTTCCATTCTTTTTGAGTAAGGCTCTCTGAAGCCCCAGATGTTTGTCCAGATTCGTATGTAGACAGGCGGCTTGAACTCACGAAATGCATCTGCTCTGCCGCCATTAATGGCATGCACCACCCACACCCGGCTGATGCTGCTTTTTATACTACTGATATAGCCCTACTTAGGAGGTCACATTAGTTGTACTTCTAAAATGTAGAATTTAGGGCTGGAGAGATTGGCCAGCGGTTAGAGGCGCCTGACCTGCTCGGCTTGCAGAGCGACCCGGGTGCGAAATCCCCAGCCCAACAGGGGGCCGAGACCGGCGCGTGAAACTCCAATTCTCAGAGAACTCCATGTTCAGGGGAATCGACACCTCTGTCGTGCCTCCGCGGCATTGAACGACCGGTGCACAGACGGATGCAGGACATACAGTTCATACACATACAGAAAGTAAAAAAAGAAAGTAAAAGGAAAACTAAAAAAGCTCGCAGAGTTAAGTGTTTTAGTCCAAGTCAAAGGGACAGGAATAATAATGTCAACAAGCGTTTAATTTTGCCATGGATCAAGTTACAAGAACAATACTGGGGACACTTGCAAATGTTAGCAGGTGAGTAGGACCTGCAAGACGAAGGATTGCCTCCTACAATACGCGGTTCAGGTAAATGGTGGAATGAGGAGATCATGTCGTCAGAAAGGTTGTGTCACCTGGAAAATGATTCTAATTGTTTGGCGTTATTTTTATTTTTTGGGGGGTGAGGGGTGGTCCTTTTTTGAGACAGGGTGTTCCCTTAGTGCCAACTGGCCTGGAATTCCACTCTTTAGGACCAGGCCGGCACTGTGAACTTTATACAAAAGAGCCTCCACATGGCCTTCTGCCTTCCGAGTACTCTAGGGATTAAAGGCATGCACCAACCCACGCCCACTTTCTAGTCCAATCTTGAGTCACGGTTAAAACCCCTTCTGTTCACTGGCACCCTCCCACACCCCCCCTCTTGGAGCTAAATTCTAATTTCTTGCCATTTGTGTTAAGGCCTACGTGTGCCACAAGGCTTCGCAGGCCCTTGGGTCATTACTCAGGACTAAGTAGTCCAGAAGTCCCGTGGATTAAGAAGAGCGGAGCGAAGCTTGCCGCACCCAAATGGGAATCCATGGTCGACAATATGCTGTTCAGACTATAGATGTGGGGGAGTCGTGCTCCTATCCACAAGGTTCATGTCGGGTTTTCTGTTCTGCTTGAGTTGACTGGGGTTTGTTCCGGCTGACACCACTGGCTGTAGGGTTCATTGAGCAGGGTCTCAGGAGCGGTTGAAGAGGTTCTGTTCCATAGGCACATGGCATCACGTCCCGCTCTGACAGTCGCTCGCACCCTCCTGCGAGGTAGGTCAGCCCCGATGTCCCTGGATGATGTGTAATCTTCAATACAGGAACCTGACCATTGACCTATAATCTTGTAGACCCTAAAGTGTACCATGGGTGGCGATTTATTTATTTTTTTCATAGAACTGTGTATTATTTTATTGAGAATTAAAAACTATGTGGTTACACCCCATAATTTCATGTTATTTATGTTTTTATAGTTCGGAACATTGGGCTGGTGACAGGATTCTCCCAAGGAGCAATCCAAAAGAATTCTTTTTTTTTTTTTAACTTTTATTGTTTTTAATGTGTATGAAGTGTACTGTCTGCACGCGGGTTTGTATACCCGTGTTGTGCAAACTGCGGAGGCTCGACGAAGGGTGTTGGGATTCCCCTGGAACTGGAGTTAAGGACGAGTATTCAGTATCCATGTCAGGTATACTGGGGATCGAACCTGGGTCCTCTGCGCAAGAGCAGTCTGCTTTCCAAACGCTAGGTGCGCATCTCTCCAGCCCCCCAAAGGAATTTCTTACATTCGAAAATCACTTTGTTACTCTGAAAGAATACAGCTTCCCTTTCATTTCTTCAAAATCGTTCATGGAATTATAATTTCTGTAGAAATCTGCATATGCCTTCTTTCTTCGTTTACCGTACCAAACTTGTAGAAAGATGCAGCTCCCAGAGTGACAATGATGGCTGCAACAATATTGATCTGCAGGCGCCTGGCCAAAAGGCCATGCATCTGAGGTTTTATACCAAAGCAAAAGCGGTTAGTCCATTGGTTGAAAATGTCCTCCACACCAACATTCTTCCCCGAGGCGGAGAGCAATGGAGGCCCGGTTTGGGCCATTTATGACCTTTTGATTCCTCGGCCTATGTTGCATGGGGAGCTCCCTTAGTGAGAGTGTAAGAGATGTCCAGCAGATGGCCTAGCGGTTAAGAGCGCCCGCCGCTCTTACAGAAGGACCCGGTTCGATTCCCCAGCACCCACATGCGGCGGCCGAGAACCCATCCATACAGCCTCCAATTCCAGGAGAAACTCCATTCCAGGGAATCCGACGCCCTCTTCTGACCTCCGCGGCATTGCACGACACGTGGTGCACAGACCTTCAGCAGACAGTACACATAAATAAAACAACACAAAAAACAAAAAAACAAAAAAATAGAGATCCGGCTGTGGCGCACGCCTTTGATCTTTAGCACTTGGGAGGCAGGAGGCAAGGTGGTAGTTCTTTGGGGGTTCAAGGCCAGCCTGGTCTTACAGAGTGAGTTGCCAGAACAGCTTGGGGCTACAGGGAGACCCTGTCTCGAAAAGACCAAAAAAAAAAAAAAAAAAAGAGATTCACTAGTGTCCTCTGGCCCCTTATTTTCAGGCTGCATGAGCCTTCTACTGAGGGTTCACTGTAAATGTGAGTTAGGGGATAACTATGGGGTGGTAATATCTACAAAATACATTGATGCATTTATTAAATTCTTAAAATGTAATTAAAAGAAATATATCTTCCCGTGCCGAGGTCTCACAGGGACTACCAATGGACACCCAGAAGGATGTTCAATCCCCCAAAGCAGCAGCCATATATGATATATGCGAGGATGTCACATCGGAAAATGAAATTAAATCAAGGGATCACATCAGATTTGCCAGAGAATGTGGATACAGGAATAATGTACAAGAAAAGATTAAAAGATTGGGGTTTTTGATGCCCAATGAATACTATGGGTATGCAGCAGTGTCTTTGTGCGTACATTGGCCTTTTAGTGCTTCCATTACTGTTGGTTTAGCATACTTACAAGTAGACTATATGCATGAGATTTCATTTTTTAGAAATGAGATTGTCTTTTAGAGTACTTTGTAAAATTTTTTTTTTAAATTTTTATAATAATAAAATTAAAAAGTCTAAATTATTTTATTTTGTTTTTTTGTTTTGCACAGGGTCTTTTATATTTCCTTTATCTCTCTTTCTTTTCTTTTTTTCCTCTTTTAGTGAGACCAACGCGGAGGAAGGCGATTCTTCCCGTCCAGCTCCGGATACTCGCTCTGTAGCCAGGCGGGCCTTGATACTCACAAAGATCCACCTGCCTCTGCTCCCGAAGGTGCTAGGGATTAAAGGTGCGCTGCCCCACGCCGGCTCAGTATATGCCCTTTAATTTATTTTTTAAAAACTGGGGCTGGTAGAGATTGCTAGCCCTGCGTTAAGGCTCCACTGCTGTTTGTCAGAGTGACCGAGTATCGATCCCCAGCCCCCACATAGCGGCTGAGAATTCGTGTAACTCCAAATTCCCAGAAGACTCCAGTCCCAGTGGGAGCAAACGCCCTCTTTCTGCCTCGCGGGCATTGGCACGACATGGGGTGCACAGACTACATGCAGACAGTACATTCATATTCCTCACATAAAAGAAATAAAACAAACTAAATAAATATTAAATAAAGATTTATTATACCTGTAAATCAACACACATAGGTTAAAAGTTGCTTCCGTTCCTAAATCCACACTTTTAATCAAAGCCTTGTTAAAAAAATTCAGTTTCAGGCTGGCAACATGCCGCAGTTGACCCTTGCCACCAACCATATAACATGAGTTCAATCCCCAGGGGATGAATGGTGGAGAGAACTGGCTCTTGAAGTGTCTTCGTTTCACCACACTGTACACATGCATGCATGCATGAAATAACAGAAAAATGTACATATAATAAAATTAAAAAAAATTGGGGCTGGAGAGATTAGCCTAGCAGTTAAAGCGCACTCGACGCTCTTTGCAGAGGACCCAGGTTCGATCCCCAGCCCCACCTGGTGGTGAGAACTTCTTAACTCTGAGTTCCAAGAGAACGTCGTTCTAGGGGTAATCCAGAACCCTTTCTTCTGACTCTACGCCACGGCATTGTACGACACACGGGTAAATAGCCTGACATGCAGCAGTACATTCATCAACACATACAAAAATAAATAAAATAAAAAAGTAAGCTTTAAAAAATTTTTTTTTTTTTTTGTAAAATTAATAAATGTATAATTACCAAAACATATGAAAAATTTATATGATATGATCTTATTGATAGGAAAATTAATTTAAAGGCCATCTCTCTAGCGAATGGAACTAATTTTTTTTTTTTTTGGTCTTTCGCAGAGCAGGGTCTCCCTGTAGCACCAACTGTCCTGGATCTCAACTCTGATAGAACTGGTTTGACACCACAAGTTCGTCCGCCTGCCTCTGCCCCTCCCACAGTGCTAGGATTTTAAAGCGGTAGCCGCCCCACGCTCGGCTGAAAACTACATTTTTTGAAAGGTGTCAACAATTTTTGCTAAAGAAGAATTGGCTTAAAAGGTAAAAACAAAGAAGGATCAGGAATTTAATGGAAACTCTAAAATTCTAAGCATTATGTAGAGTACTTTCAGTAAAAATGAAGTATTTAAGTGTATGTGTATGTGGGGCACATGTCTATGGTGGTGCAAATGTGGAAGGACAACTTGTGGGTTGAAGGCCTCGCCTGTCTCCTAATCGAGACGAGGGTCTCTTGTTTTGCTGCTGCATCTGGCAGTTATTACTTGGCCCAAAAGCTGTCCGGTTCTCTGTCCTACTTCTCGGTCTCCCTCCATTTTCTCATAGGAGCTCTGGAATGAGGTACTCAGCACTATAGTCCACCTTATGTGGATCTGGGGATCCAAACTCAGGTCCATGTTTGGAGATGCTTACTTGATGACCATCTCCTAGCACTCAAAGATTTCACTTCCAACGGGAATCCACTCAGGGACCCAAGTTTCAGACAATCAGTGAGTGAAGGAGGGCCAGTGAGATGGGTTACGCGGGTAAAAGCACTTGCTCTGAAAGCCAGACGATGTGTGTTTGATACCTGGGATGTCCATGGTGGAAGGAAAAATTATTCAACTCTCAAGAGTTGTTATGAGTTCCATATGTGCGCTGAGATGCACACACCTATACCCATACATGTAGATAAACTATACTGTAGAATAAATTTAAAATGAAATGAAGAGATGTCACATTAGGGTTGATGTATTATCGTTGTCCCTTTTTTTTTTTTTGCGCTTTTTGAGACAGATCAGGTCTCCCTGTAGCCCCAGCTGGCCTGGAACTCACTCGTTTAGACCAGCGTGGCTTGACTCACAGAGATTTCGCCTAGCCTCTTCTCCCAAGTGCTATGACATAGGCATGCGCCACCACAACACCGGCTTGTATTATGCTGGTCTTACTCAGGGCTCTTTCTTCGCTTTGACAAATATCCTAGAGAAACAGTTTAAAGGAATAAAGGTTTTTAGCAAATCCATGGTTGATTGTCTCGAGTGATTCTATGACCACAGCAAAACATGAACAAGAGGACTAGGTTGCAGAGCTGCTTAGTTCATGGTGGGGACGAAGCAAAGAAACAGAGGGGGACCCAGGACAAGTTACAGCCTCCAAGAACATGCCCTCAGTGACCTGCCCCAGGCCTTGCCTCCAAAAGTCTCCATCACCTCCTGATAACACTACCAAATTAGGAAACTACCACTGATTAGGTTAGAGCCTTCATAATCCAATCACCACTCAATGACTGGCTCCACCAACTAGAGAACAAGCCTTTAACCCATGAACCTTCTGAATTCAACATATCTAAACCATAACACATGAAGAGTTACCTAAAGACGGACTAAAGGAAGCCAGGGAGAAAGACTGTCAAATGTAAAATGTATTCATTCATAATTCTAGCAGCATAATAGCAACACAAACATAGTAAAAAGTGAAGGCAATTTCTGTACTCAGGAGGCAGAGGGCAGGCATAGTCCCTGTGAGATGGAACCCACCTGGTCTACAAAGTGAGGTCTAGCCATGGGGGCTACAAGGGAGACCCCTGTACTCAAAAAACAACAATAACAAAAAAGTGAAAGGGGAAGGCGGGGTGGGGGTGTGTGTGTTTCAGTTTGTGATGGAAGGAGAGGACAACTTGGTTTGAATCCCAACACCTATGTAAAAGCTGGGTTTTGAGTCCAGTTAGAAACCCTTTGCCTCAAAAAATAAGGTGGAGCAAATCAAGGAAGACACAGCATCCACCTCTGACCTCTGCATGTGCGTGTGCACAAAGTTCATAACATGTACCCAGAGAAAATAGGGAGGGTTTTTCTGAGATTCATGTTCCNGTAGAACATAAATACAGACATTTTTGTTTAATTAAAATCTCTCATGTATGGGCCAAAAAAAAAAATATATATATATATATTAAAATTTCCAAGACAGGAAAATTTAAATATAATCACACTACTTGTTGATGGAAAAAGAACTTTTTTTTAGTTGGTTGCTTCATGTTCTTTTATTGGGTAAACAACACTGTCACCCTTTATGGGTTTTATAAACCGAAAAAAAATTCAAAGATTGGAGGGAATTAATACAATTTTAATATGCTACCCAACCATCTTTCCATTTTTATTAATGAATAATAAGATTATTTCACAATTTATAAAATGTGATCAGTACAAAACTACCTGTTTTCAAAGAGGACTCAGAGCCTGATCTGACCCTCAGACTTCCTCATCCAAAGAAAAATCTCTCATGATTCACCTAATAAAATGAATGCTGTGCTGCTTTCTCTTTTCCCCTCCCTTTCCCTCCCCTCCCCTCCTCTTCATCTTTTTGAGACAGGCTCTCCCTGAAGCCCCAGATGTTTGTCCTAGAATTCAGTATGTAGACCAGGCTGGCCTTGAACTCACAGAGATGCATCTGCCTCTGCCGCCATTAAAGGCATGCACCACCACACCCGGCTTATGCTGCTTTTTAAACTCCTGATATAGCCCTACTTAGAGTTCACATTAGTTGTACATTCTTAAAATTCAGATTTAGGGCTGGAGAGATGGCCTAGCGGTTAGGAGCGCCGCCGCTCTTGCAGAGGACCCGGGTTCGATCCCCAGCACCCACATGGTGGCCGAGAGCCGTCTGAAACTCCAATTCCAGGAGAACTCCAGTTTCAGGGGAATCCGACACCCTCTTCTGACCTCCGCGGCATTGCACGACACGGGTGCACAGACTTGTATGCAGACACTACATTCATACACATACAGAAATAAATAAAATAAAAAAAAATAAAAAAAATTCAGATTTAATGTTTTTATCCTAATCAAAGGTACATGAATAATAATTCAATAATTTTTAATTTTTGCCCATATAAATTACAATACTGTGGGACTTGCAAGATGGTTTAGCAGGTAGAGACTGCAGACTGAATTCTCTCCCTACATACTTCTGTAAATGTGGAAGGAGAGAATCAATTCCATAAAGTTGTCCCTTGGAAAATTATTTTAATTTTTTGCTTTATTTTTATTTTTTGGGGGGAGGGGTGTCTTTTTGAGACAGGGTTTCCCTTTAGTGCCAACTGGCCTGGAATTCACTCTGTAGACCAGGCCGGCCTTGAACTTAACAGAGCTCCACATGCCTCTGCCTTCCGAGTACTAGGATTAAAGGCATGCACCGCCACGCCCAGCTTCTCAGTCAATCTTGATCACCTTTAAACCCCTTCTTCACTGGCACCCTCCCACAGCCCCCCTCTGGAATTCATACATTCTTTCATTTGTGTTAAGGCCTACTGTGCCAAATTCATGTCCCTGGTCATTACTCAGTACTAAGTTCATCCAGAGTCCCTGGATTTAAGAAGAGCAGCTGTTCCTCACCCAATGGTAATCAGGTGACAATATTTCTTCAGCTAAGATTGGGTTCTGCTGCCCATTTCCCAAGTTCCATGCTGGGTTTCTGTCTGCTTGAGTTTACATGGGGTTTGTGTCCGCTGACACCATTGCTGTAGGTTCATGAGCAGGGTCTCAGGAGCTTGTAAGATTCTATTTCCATATGGCCATGCATCATCTCCCTGGCTCTTACAGTCTTTCCACTCCCTCTTCTGCAATGGTCATCCCCGAGCCCTGGATGAGTGAAGCTTAATACAGGAGACCTGACCATTGACCTATACTCTGTAGACTCCTAATCTCCATGGTTTGGCCATTTATTTTATTTTTTTCATAGTAACTGTTATTTATTTATTGAGATTAAACTATTTGTTAACCCCACATATTCATGTTATTTATGTTTTATAGTTCAGGAACATGGGCTGGTGACAGACTTCTCCCAAGAGCAATCCAAAGAATTCTTTTTTTTTAAATTTTATTTATTCTTTATGTGTATGAATGTACTGTCTGCACGCGGGTTTGTATACCCGTGTTGTGCAACACTGCGGAGGTCAGAAGAGGGTGTTGGATTCCCCTGGAACTGGAGTTAAAGACAGTTCTCAGCTACCATGTAGGTACTGGGGATCGAACCTGGGTCCTCTGCAAGAGCAGTCCGCGCTCTTAACCGCTAGGCCATCTCTCCAGCCCCCCAAAGAATTCTTTACATTCTGAAATCACTTTGTACTCTGAAAGATAGCAGCTTTCCTCATTTCTTCAAAATCGTTCATGGAATTATAATTTCTGTAGAAATCTGCATATGCCTTCTTTCTTCGTTTACCTGTACCAAACTTGTAGAAAGATGCAGCTCCCAGAGTGACAATGATGGCTGCAACAATATTGATCTGCAGGTGCCTGGCCAGAAGGCCATGCATCTGAGGTTTTACCAAAGCACGGTTAGTCATGGTTGAAAATGTCCTCCACACCAACATTCTTCCCCGAGGCTGGAGAAATGGAGGCCCGGTTTGGCCATTTATGACCTTTTGAGTTCCTTGGCCTCTGTTGCATGAGGGAGCTTCCTTAGTGAGAGTTAAGAGATTCCAGAGATGGCCTAGCGGTTAAGAGCGCCGACCGCTCTTACAGAGGACCCGGGTTCGATCCCCAGCACCCACATGGCNCCCTCCCTTTCCTCCCCTCCCCCCTCCTCTCATCTTTTTGAGACAGGCTCTCCTTAAGCCCCCGAGGTTTGTCTAAATTCAGTATGTAGATCAGGCTGGCATGAACTCACAGAGATGCACTGCCTCTGCCGCCATTAAAGGCATGCACCACCACACCCGGCTTATGCTGCTTTTTAACACTTGATATAGCCCTACTTAGAGTTCACATTAGTTGTACATTCTTAAAATTCAGATTTAGGGCTGGAGAGATTGGCCTAGCGTTAGGAGCGCCCGACCTGCTCGCAGAGGACCCGTGTTCTATCCCCAGCACCACATGGTGTCCGAGACGGTCTGAAACCCAATTTCCAGGAGAACTCCAGTTTCAGGGGAATCCGACACACCCTCTCTCTGACCTCCGCGCCAATTGCACGACACGGTGCACAGACTGTGTATGCCAGACACTAACATTCATACACATACAGAAATAATAAAATAAAAAAAAATTAAAAAATTCAGATGTTAATGTTTTTATCCTAATCAAAGGTACATGAATAATAATTCAACTAATTTTTAATTTTTGCCCATATAAATTACAATACCTGTGGGACTTGCAAGATGGTTTAGCAGGTAGAGACTGCAGACTGAATTCCTCCCTACATACTTCGTGGTAATGTGGAAGGAGAGAATCAATTCCATAAGATTCCCTTGGAAAATTATTTTAATTTTTATTATTTTTTATTTTTTGGGGGGAGGGGGTGTTTTTTTTTTTTTGAGACAGGGTTTGTTCTTTAGGGCCAACTGGCCTGGAATTCACTCTGTAGACCAGGCCGGCCTGAACTTAACAAAAGAGCCACATGCCTCTGCCTTCCGAGTACTAGGGATTAAAGGCATGCACCGACCACGCCCAGCTCTCAGTCAATCTTGATCACCTTTAAACCCCTTCTTCACTGGCACCCTCCCACAGCCCCCCCTCTGGAATTCATACATTCTTTCATTTGTGTTAGGGGCCTACTGTGCCAAATTCCATGGTCCCTGGTCATTACTCAGTACTAAGTTCATCCAGAAGTCCCTGGATTTAAGAAGAGGCAGGGCTGTCCTCACCCAATGGTAATCAGGTGACAATATTTCTCAGCATAAGTTGGGGTCTGCTGCCATTCCATTTTCCAAGTTCCATTCTGGGTTTTCTGTTCTCCTTGAGTTTGACAGGGGGTTTGTGTCCGCTGACACCATTGCTTAGGTTCATTGAGCAGGGTCGCAGGAGCTTGTAAGATTCTCATTTCCATAGGGCCATGCATCCTCATCCCTCCTGGTCTTACAGTGCGTCATCCCTTTCTGCAATGGTCATCCCGAGCCCTGGAGGTAGTGAAGCTTAATACAGGAGCCCTGCCCATTGACCTTTACTCTGTAGACCTCAAGTCTCCATGGTTGTTGGGCCATTTAGTATTTTTTTCAATAGTAACGGTGTTTTATTTTGAGATTAAACATTTTGTTAACCCAAACAGTATTCAGTGATTATGTTTTTAGTTCGACCAGGGGCTGGTGCCAGCGTTCTCCCGGAGGCATCCAGTTCTTTTTTTTTTAACTTTTATTTTATCTTTGTGTTGTGTCACTGTCTGCCGCGCGGTTTGTATACCCGTGTTGTGCAAACACTGCGGAGGTCCGCAGACGGGTGTTGGATTCCCCTGGACTGGGTTCAGCGCGTTTCTCGCTACCATGTCGGTACTGGGGATCGCCCCTGGGTCCTCTGGCAGCAGGTCGCGCTCTTAACCGCTAGGCCATCTCTCCAGCCCCCCAAAGAATCTTTACATTCTGAAATCACTTTGTACTCTGAAAGATAGCAGCTTTCCTCATTTCTTCAAAATGTGTCATGGAATTATAATTTCTGTAAAAATCTGCATATGCCTTCTTTCTTCGTTTACCACCACCAAACTTGTAGAAAGATGCAGCTCCCAGAGTGACAATGATGGCTGCAACAATATTGATCTGCAGGCGCCTGGCCAAAAGGCCACGCATCTGAGGTTTTCCAAAGCACAATAGTCATGGTTGAAATGTCCTCCACACCACAATTCTTCCCCGAGCGGGAGAAATGGAGGCCCGGTTTGGCCATTTATGACCTTTTGATTCCTTGGCCTCTGTTGCATGAGAGACCTCCTTATGAGAGTTGTAAGGTTCCCGAGATGGCCTGCGGTTAGAGCGCCGACCGCCTTACAGAGACACCCGGGTTCGATCCCCAGCACCCCACATGGCGGCCGAGAACCTCCAAAGCTCAATTCCAGGAGAACTCCAGTTCCAGGGGAATCCGACGCCCTCTCTGACCCCGCGGCATTGCACGACACGGGTGCACAGACCTGTCATGCAGACAGTAACAAAAAAAACCATACACATAAAAAAAAAAAAAAAAAAGAGATTCCGGGCGTGGTGCGCACGCCTTTATCTTAGCACTTGGGAGGCAAGCAGGTGGATCTTTGGGAGTCAAGGCCAGCCTGGTCTACAGAGTGAGTTCGCAGAACAGCTGGGGCTACATGGAGCCCTGTGCTCGAAAGACCAAAAAAAAAAAAAAAAAAAGAGATTCATTAGTGTCCTCTTGGCCCCTTATTTTAGGCTGCATGAGCCTTAGGTATAGAGGTTGCACTGTAGATGTGAGTTAGGGGGAGAATTGGGGGGTGAATATATATCAAAATACATTGGATGCATGTATTAAATTCTTTAAAAATTAATAAAAATAGAATTGCTCCGGCTGCCGAGGGACTACCAATGGACACCCAGAAGGATGTTCAATCCCCAAAGCAGCAGCCGATGATATATATATGCAGAGACTGTCACACTGAAAATGAAATTAAATCCAGGGATCCAATCAGATGCAGAGAATGTGGATACAGAATAATGTACAAGAAAAGGATTGAAAGATTGGTGGTTTTTGATGCCCAATGAAACATGGGAGTGCAGCAGTGTCTTTGTGCGTACATTGGCCTTTTAGTGCTTCCATTACTGTTGGTTTAGCATACTTACAAGTAGAGCTATATGCATGAGATTTCATTTTTAGAAATGAGATTGTATTTTAGTACTTTGGATAAAGAAAATTTTGGTTCAGTATATACCCTTTATTTTATTTTGTTTTTTTTGTCTTTTCAAGACAGGGTCTCCCTGTAGCCCCAGCTGTCCTGGAACTCGCTCTGTAGACCAGGCTGGCCTTGAACTCACAAAGATCCACCTGCCTCTGCCTCCGAAGTGCTAGGATTAAAGGTGCGTGCCACCACGCCCGGCTCAGTATATGCCCTTTAATTTATTACACCTGTGGGCTGGAGAGATGGCCCTGCGGTTAAGAGCGCCAACTGCTCTTGCAGAGGACCCAGAATCGATCCCCAGCACCCACATAGCGGCTGAGAACTGTCCGTAACTCCAATTCCAGAAGAACTCCAGTCCCAGGGGAATCCGACGCCCTCTTCTGACCTCCGTGGCATTGCACGACATGGGTGCACAGACCTACATGCAGACAGTACATTCATACACATAAAATAAATAAACAAATAAATAAATAAATAAATAAGAATTTTATTATACCTGTAAATCAACACACATAGGTTAAAGTTGCTTCCTCAAACCACACTTTTAATCAAAGCCTTGTTAAAAAATTCAGATTTCAGGCTGGCAACATGGCTCAGCAGGTTGACCCTTGCCACCAAGCCTGATAACCTGAGTTCAATCCCCAGGATTCACATGGTGGAGAGAACTGGCTCTTGAAAGTTGTCCTTTCACACACACTTGTACACATATGCATGCATGCATGAAATAAAGAAAAATGTAATATAAAAATTAAAAAAAATTGGGGCTGGAGAGATAGCCTAGCAGTTAAGAGCACCGACTGCTCTTGCAGAGGACCCAGGTTCGATCCCCAGCACCCACATGGTGGCTGAGAACTGTCTGTAACTCCAATTCCAAGAGAACTTCAGTTCCAGGGGAATCCAAGACCCTCTTCTGACCTCCGCGGCATTGTACAACACAGGTGCACAAGCCTACATGCAGACAGTACATTCATACACATACAAAAATAAATAAAATTTAAAAAGTAGCTTTAAAAAATTTTTTTTAAATTAATAAAAATGTATTAAAATTACCAAGACATAGGAAAATTTAAATATGATCATGATACTTATTGATGGAAAATTAATTTAAAAGGCCATCTCTCAGCAGAAGGAAAACTAATTTTTTTTTTTTTTGGTCTTTTCGAGACGGGGTCTCCCTGTAGCCCCAGCTGTCCTGGAACTCACTCTGTAGAACTGGTCTTGAACCCACAAAGATCCGCCTGCCTCTGCCTCCCAAGTGCTAGGATTAAAGGCGTGCGCCACCACGCCTGGCTGGAAAACTAATTTTTTAAAGGTGTAAACAATTTTGCTTAAAAGGAAGAATTTGGCTTAAAAGGTAACAAAGAAGGATCAGGAATTTAATGACCTATAAAATTATAAGCATTATTAGAGTACTTTCAGTAAAAATAAGTATTAAGTGTATGTGTATGTGGGGGCACATGTCTCATGGTGTGCATGTGGAGGACAACTTGTGGTGTGAGGCCTCGCCTTCTCCCTTATCTGAGAGAGGGTCTCTTGTTTTGCTGCTGCATATGGCAGTTAACTGGCCCAAAAGCTTCCAGGGATTCTCTGTCTCTGCCCTCCATCTTCTCATAGGAGCTCTGGAATTAGAGGTACTCAGCACTATGTCCAGCCTTATGTGGATTCTGGGGATCCAAACTCAGGTCCACACTTGTGTGGAAGATGCTTTACTTGATGAGCCATCTCCCTAGCCCTCAAAATTTAACTTCAAAGGGAATCCACTAGGGACCAAGTTTCAGACAATCAGTGAGTGAAGGGGGCCAGTGAGATGGTTCAGCGGGTAAAAGCACTTGCTCTGAAAGCCAGACGATGTGTGTTTGATACCTGGATTCCATGGTGGAAGGAGACAATCAACTCTCAAGAGTTGTTATGAGTTCCATATGTGCGCTGAGATGCACACACCTATACCCATACATGTAGATATACTATAATAAATAATTTAAAATGAATGAAGAGATGTCACCATTAGGGTTGATGTATTATGTTGTCTTTTTTTTTTTTGGTCTTTTTGAGACAGGGTCTCCCTGTAGCCCCAGCTGGCCTGGAACTCACTCTGTAGACCAGGCTGGCCTTGAACTCACAGAGATTCGCCTGCCTCTTCCTCCCAAGTGCTAGGACTAAAGGCATGCGCCACCACACCCGGCTGTATTATGCTGTCTTACTCAGGCTCTTTCTTGCTTTGACAAATATCCTAGAGAAACAGTTTAAAGGAATAAAGGTTTTTAGCAAATCCATGGTTGATTGTCTCGAGTGATTCTATGACCACAGCAAAACATGAACAAGAGGACTAGGTTGCAGAGCTGCTTAGTTCATGGTGGGGACGAAGCAAAGAAACAGAGGGGGACCCAGGACAAGTTACAGCCTCCAAGAACATGCCCTCAGTGACCTGCCCCAGGCCTTGCCTCCAAAAGTCTCCATCACCTCCTGATAACACTACCAAATTAGGAAACTACCACTGATTAGGTTAGAGCCTTCATAATCCAATCACCACTCAATGACTGGCTCCACCAACTAGAGAACAAGCCTTTAACCCATGAACCTTCTGAATTCAACATATCTAAACCATAACACATGAAGAGTTACCTAAAGACGGACTAAAGGAAGCCAGGGAGAAAGACTGTCAAATGTAAAATGTATTCATTCTAGCAACACAAACATAGTAAAAAGTGAAGGCAATTTCTGTACTCAGGAGGCAGAGGCAGGCAGATCTCTGTGAGATGGAACCCAACCTGGTCTACAGAGTGAGTTCTAGGCCAGTTGGGGCTACAGGGAGACCCTGTCTCAAAAAACAAACAATAACAAAAAAGTGAAAGTGAAGGGCGGGGTGTGTGTGTGTGTGTGTGTGTGTGTTCAGTTGTTATGGAAGCATGAGGACTTGAGCTTGGATCCCCAACACCTATGTAAAAGCTGGGTTGAGTCCAGTGAGAAACCCTTTCTCAAAAAATAAGGTGGAGCCAATCAAGGAAGACACAGTTTACCTCTGACCTCTGCATGTGCGTGTGCACAAAGTTCATAACATGTACCCAGAGAAAATAGGGAGAGGTTTTCTGAGATCATGTTCCTGGTAGGACCTGTATTGTTTTCTAAGACCATGAGGATAAATTAGTATTCACAGAATCATCCTCTAATTTTGTTATCCCCTGTGCCCTCAAGACCTAGAACTCTCAGTATGGAGGAGAGGGAATATAAATGGGACAGAAAGGCTGGGGTGGGGTTGTGTGGGAGAGCACTTGGTCAGCAAGTGCAAGGCCCTGGATTTTACTGGCAGCATTGAAAAAAAAGAAAGCTGGGTGTGGTGGCGCACGCCTTTAATCCTAGCACTTGGGAGGCAGAGGCAGGCAGATCTTTGTGAGTTCAAGGCCAGCCTGGTCTACAGAGTGAGTTCCAGGACAACTGGGGCTACAGGGAGACCCTGTCTCAAAAAGACAAAACAAAACAAAACAAAACAAAACAAAACAAAACAAAAAACCCAAATCGACTATATTTGACAGAAATGAGGCTGAGCAAAAAGGTCGTAGATTCCAAGGTGTTTGCATATATGTATTATGTATGTATTTTCTTGTTCTGTCCACTGAAACCACCTAGAAGCAATGAGTAATCCAGTGACAATGAGGATCTTTAGTCAGATTGTGATTTAAGATTTTATTTCTCACTAAAAGAACCAGCAGTTTCCTTTTTCCTTTCTTTATATTTGTGGGTTGCTACTGGCTGACAGTCCAGTTCTTTTAAACAAGTTCTCTACTACTGAGCTATATCCATAGTCTCACAGTATACCCCAAGCTGGTCTTGAATTTGTGATCCTCCTGCCTCAGCATCATTGCTCCTGGAATGTGGTATAGCTTCCTGGAAGCAGAGTAGAGGAGATGAACAGCTCTCGGGCCTTCCTCTTGGCCATACTGGGTTCCCTGGCACCAGGGCTTGCATCCAGGCTGGCAAGATGCTTGTCTATCAAGATTAAATGTGTACGGGAAACTAGAGCAATGAAAGAAATGGTCTGATGTTGCAGAGAGGAGGGAGTATGGTGGGAATATCTTAGGATCATCATGCTATAGTTTGAATGTGAACTCTCTTCTGTAGGCTTGTGTTTTTGAATACTTAGTCCTTAGCGGGGGTCAGCCTTATGTCTGGGCTTAGCTGGAGGGCTGGGTCACTGAAGGCAGCTTAAGTTTTTTGTTTTTTTTTTTGTCTTTTCGAGACAGGGTCTCCCTGTAGTCCCAGCTGTCCTGGAACTCACTCTGTAGACCAGGCTGGCCTTGAACTCACAAAGATCCGCCTGCCTCTGCCTCCCGAGTGCTAGGATTAAAGGCGTGCGCCACGCAGTTTAAGTTTTCTAACCTGGCCCCACTTCCTGTCCTTTTCACTTCCTGACTGTATCCAACATGACCTCTGCCTCACACTCCTGCCCTATACCTTCCCTGCCATGATAGACTATATCTCCCCAAACTGCAGGCCTAAACAATCTCCTTTCCATAACTTGCTTCTTGTTGGGTATCTGGTCACAGCAACAAGAAAACTAACTAATACAGCTAGGCACACGGTGTCAAGACCTTGACACGCTGAATGATCAATATTGGGCTTAGAATCAAGATGCTAGACTCCATTCTTCTAACACTAGGCTCTGGAAACCATCACCAAGAGGATGAGAAGTAGCTAGGGACAGTGGGCAGACTGGAGGAGCTTTAGAGGTAGACAGAGTCGCCTGGTCTCCAGCCCAGGCTACCTCAGCTGGGCACTCTCACCAGCCCCTTTCTCCATTTGCTTTAGAGGTGGACAGAGTGGCCTGGTCTCCAGCCCAGGCTACCTCAGCTGGGCACTCTCACCAGCCCCTTTCTCCATTTGCTTTCTCTGCATGTCTGTGCCATTTGGCACATACCACACTCATGTTCATCTCTAGCTGTGTCTTCCCAGAACAGATGAGATTTGAGAGCTGGATCTAAGTTTTTTGTTTTAATTGTGTGTGTGTGTGTGTGTGTGTGTGTGTGTGTCTTGTTATATTGTCCAGGTTGGCCTTGAATTCCTGGACTCAAGGAATCTGCCTGCCTCAGCCTCTGGAATAGCTGTAACTACAGATGCATATTACTGGACCCAATCTGAAGACTTTATTTTACTTACTGCTTTATCTCCAAACATCAAGAAGAGTGTGTGTAGAGCAGAGTCTTGAAAAATATTTGCTCACAGTTGCTGAATTAAGTGATTTCAACTCTCCCTGCTTTAGTTTTTTTCTATAGCACACCAGGGATAATACTGTGTGTGTATTTACCTAAGGAAATGTAAATGAAGGGCAAGCAGTGGGAACTCATAAACATCAAGTGTCTTTCTTTCTCATGATACTTTTGTTTAACACTCACCTATGAAGGGTAACACCAGTCACCTCGGGTTAAAAGCTCTCCTTTAGAGATTAGATGATGACCTTTTAAGCTGGCAGCTGACTTGTTCAGGACAACCTTGAACCCGGGGGAGGGGGGGGCACCGTGAACATGGTGAAGATGAGAGCGAAACAGTGCAATAGGAAAATGGGCAAAGGGTGGATGAATGATGCCAGTGAGTTGTGACTGATGGGAACAGGGCTGAGCTGAGACCTGCCAGGTCACATCACTAGCAGGGACCAGCAAGCCAGACATAAGTAATCGCTAGCTAAGAGCTTTCCAAAAACCCCACCATGCCTCCATGGAATGTGACTGCTGGTGAATTGGGCATCGCTGGAATAAAAGGCTTCTTGTGGAAGGAAGGCACGAAGAACAGGGACAAGGACTTTACATCTGCCATCACATCAGATTTTCGAGACAATTTTACAAGGGAAGCATTTTTAGCTCCATTTAGCAAATGAAAATCCCGTGGTTCAAGGAAAAGGAAGCTCAAGACTTCACAGCTTTTAAATGCTGGCTCTCCTAGAACCTCTAATTTTCTTTAGCTTTTAATAAGCTGATACCAACAATACATACAGAGCACTGGACTATCCGAAAGTATCTTTTGCAAGCTTTTCACCACCTGGCAGCCCCTACAAGAGTACATTAAGAAATTAAGCATGTGGGGCTGGAGAGATGGCCTAGCGGTTAAGAGTGCTGACTGCTCTTGTAGAGGACCCGGGTTCGATCCCCAGCACCCACATGGTGGCTGAGAACCGTCCGAAACTCCAGTTCCAGGGGACTCCGACACCCTCTTCTGACCTCTGTGGCATTGCACGACACGGGTGCACAAACCTACATGCAGACAGTACATTCATACAAATAAATAAATAAATAAATAAATAAATAAATAAATAAATAAATAAATAAATAAAATTTTTAAAAAATTTAAAAAAAGAAATTAAGCATGTACTAGTTAGACAAGAAGAAGTCAGAAAATCTACTTAAGTTTAGGGGTAGTCAATCAACATGGTGGACTTTCAACATTCTAGTTCACTTCTGGGAAAACCCCATGAAGTTTTAAACACCTTGTTTTGTAATGAGATATGAACCAGCCAGACACATGTCAAGGAAGTCCCATGAAGGAGTATAAATTCCCTTCCCCATTTTATAGTTAAGGAAGTAGTTCAGGAAGGTCTAGTAATTGTATGGAGTCACAAAGCTTAGAAGAGGCAGAGTCCAGGTTGGTGTCAAGTCTGCTGATCACACAGGGACTTCATTATGTTATTTGCTATGTACTAACTGCCAAGGAGGAGGGGGTTCCCTCCTTGGCTGCAGAATCAAGGACCTGGCCCTTGGACTCTTCCCCACTCTTCTCTGCTGTGCAGAGGCTGACCTCTGTATGTGGAGCTCCTTGGCTCCAGATAGCCAACTGTCCCCCTAGTTTAGCTCAAGCAAGCCATCACTGAGACGAGGAGCTGGAAGGTGAGCTTCTCTGCTATACTGTCCACTACTGCTCCCTGCATGGGACAGTACTCACATTGCAGCCTTGAAGCACCCACATCATGAGGCTAGGTCCTCCCCTTTGCCTCTCTGCATGTGCTGCTTCCTGTCCCTGCTCCTAGGGGCCCTGTCCACACTGTATACTTCAATCTAGTTACCTGGCTTGGGAATACCGCCATGGTTGCTGCTCATCTCCTAAGTCTCAGCCATTTCCTAAATCATTACCCCTTTCTGCTGTTCTAGTAGACCCTGACACACTAACAAGTTGCTAAACCTCAGGGAGAAGTGACAGCCTATGGTCTTAAGCTGTGACAGCCCAGTGATGGCTGGGATCTGGGCCCCAGTACCACCTATAGGCCCAAATGTTTGGAAATGCTTTGGAAAAAGAATGAGCTTATGTTTTTCCAAGGTTCACAGTTAGGACTGGGGCAAAATGAACAGAGCTAGCATCCTAATTCCATGGTCCTAGAAAAGAAAAAGTTCATCACTGACATCAGTTACCACTGTGAGGAATACTACCTGGGTAGGAAATAATTAGAGATCCTGTGAGGAAAGGGGTTCTGGAGAATGGTAGATTAAGCAAAGTGAACTTTTTATTACTTTTTCTAAATAGCAGGACTTCAATAATAAACAGAGTACATAAGAGTTATGGTACTTAATGAGTAGCAGTTCTAAATTCTATGGGATGAGAAACTATCAACATTTTATGGCTCCAATATTTCTAGAAATACTGTTCTAGAAATTCTGGATTATGGTATTGGGACTAAGACCTGTGGCCTTCTCTGGGACTGGGAGCTGGCACTTCTTCAGTTGCACTCCTTCCTGTCTATGCTCTAGACAGCAGGACTCATCACACTGACTATGCTAAGGTCCTCTAAGGCCCCAGCCTCAGCCTGTATTACTTCCTGTCCTGTTCCTGGACCCCACCCCAGGTATAATCAACCCCAGGAACCTGCACTTCTGCCCCTGCTCCTAGCAGAAATGAAAGGCTCTGTCTGCAAACACCTACCACATCCTGCAATACTGCTCCCCTTGCTGCATGCAGCTCTCTACTTGTTTCCCCGCTCTGCCCCTGCAGTGTTTTTAAGAGCAGTGTCTAAGTCTTATTTGTCAGGGTGTGCCAGATAAGTGTCCAGGACAGGGTGGGCAGCTGGTTAAGGCCACTGGAGGACCATACATCTCCAAATCTTCAAATGCTTGCAGCATATTTTGCTATCAGGGTTCAATGATATTGACTTAAAATCCATAAATTAAATAAAACTCTGTTGTTAAAGCAATCCTTAATAAATCAACTTTATATTAATGTGTTACTTTTTATGGTGAGAACAACTGATTTTTAAAAAACTCCTAAAATCAGCTGAAAAACAGCCATGCAGAAACCTGTGTGCACAGTGCTGTGAGGAGCTCACCACTAGGTGTCAGCCCAGGAAAAGAGGAGGAAGGGCTGCGCTCGAACTCACGTTGTACTTGTTCTTCCAATTATCACTATAAATACCAAATATTTAAACAACAAAATATTAGGCAATTAAAATTATCTATTAAGGGATTTTTAAAAAGATATACAAAAATTTGACATTTCCCCTTTGCAAAATAGTTTATAAATGGTATTAGTTTAACCTGTATTTGTCAAGGAATGTTTGCACAGATTAGAGGAATTGACTCCTAAGAGGAAAAGCAGCTTTTTTTTTTTCTTTTTCTGAAATGCCCCCAAACTGTATGTAACAGACCATACGGCTGTCCACACTGTGAAGCGTGGTCAGGGGAAAGAACGTGGCCCCCAGGATCAGGCAGATGGAGGGGTTAAACCTGGGTCTGCCACTTCTGTAAAAGGGAGATCAACTTTCCTAGCCTTGGTTTTTCATCAGTAAAATGGGGCTATACCTCTCTCCACATGGGGACTGTAAAAAGTCAAGAAAGAGGAAAGTACTAACATATAATAAATGCTTTATATTTTTTTTTCTTCTCAAGATTTTAAGTCTTAATGATTTAACAAAACTGTTTTGAAGGCTACAAACAACTTAGGGCATTTTAAGTAAGAGCTCTGATAACTTTGTTTATTCAAAAGATAGCAGTTGAGAATATCCTAGGTAGCAGGCTTTGTGCCAGGACACATGTATAAACATGACACTTCATTGCCTTCCAGAGAAGGTTTCCATCTCTTTATAGAAGGATGGCATAAGATAGAATGTGATGTCATTATCTATTTCTGAGTGTATCCAGTCACTGCCCTCTGGAAAATCAGTGTGCACATAAGTCCAATGGCAGGGAGGGGAGGGGAGTCTACCATTTCATCCTCTGTTCATCCTAGATACCATAAACACCACGGCTTGATCGGTGTTACACTGCTTCCACTGTGATTAGGGTGTGGCAGACTGGTGTGTCCAGCTCCTCAGAGACTGGAAGCCTAGCTATGCATGGAAGTCATGGAGCTGTTTTGGTCTCAATACTGTCAAGTGTTATCACTGTTTGATTTTCAGACTCTCACTGAAAAAGACAAAATATCATAAACTGTAATTATCTGCTTACACGTTGGAAACTGTAACCACCTCTGTTTGCCACCTCTTCCAACAAAGACATGGTATTTAAGATTGCCACAGTGAACCAGCTTAGCCTGGGAATGTGCTGTCATGCACAGTTCTAGAACAGAATACTTACTGACTGTGCAAGATGACTTCATATATGATCTTCTCCAGACTCCAGGTGCCTCTGGTCAACTACCAAGAAGCTGGGCCTATGTCTGATGCTGACACACTCGTGGTGTGTGTCAGCTTGTTCTCATGTCCTCGGATGACAATATGGGTGACCCTTTTATTCCCACTAAGTAGCTACAGTGTGCATAACTGAAATATGACCAGCACTATGATACACAGCCTAGAAAATGGGCCACAGTCATTCATCTATTCAGTCAGCAAACACTGGCTGTGCATGAATGTGGGAGAGAGCAGTCCTGTGGACATGGAAGAAGAGAGCCAAGATTACCAAATGAGACCAAGTCTAGGCCTAGGGATCTGCCAAAGTAACCTTGCTGTGCAGCTGCTTTACTTCAAGTGTTTTGAATGTATAGGAGTCTCTCTTTCTTCATATTCAGTGATGATCTTTGAAATCACTTGGTTGAACTTGATCATAGCATCTAAGCAGATTTCCTGCCAGTTCTCATTGGCTCTCACTCAGGAGGCCTACGTTTTAGCTGGGTGATCTACTTCTAGAACAATGGTTCTCAGTCCATCAGGCACTTATTATGTGACTCTGAGATCCCAGGCCTCCCCGAACCATGTTCCTGAGCCACACTAGAGTCTGGACTGCAGGGGATTTGGTGCCAATGTTGAACAACGGCCACTTTTCTGAACAAGCAAAAACTGGTTTTTATGAAATAAAAAAACCAAAACAAAACACTCAATTACATTTTCTCTTATGTATATAAATAGTGGGCTCTAGTGCCTTTCTTCATTTGAAGCCACATGTGCCTGTTAGTGCTGAGAAACCACACAGATGAACAAATACTAAATTATTATTAAAGAAATCATTAAATGTGGCCTTTCTTTCGAATAGTCCATGGATCATTTGAGATAAAAGACATAATTTCAGCCGGGCATGGTGGTGAACGCCTTTAATCCTAGCACCTGGGAGGCAGAGGCAGGCGGATCTTTGTGAGTTCAAGGCCAGCCTGGTCTACAGAGTGAGTTCCAGGACAGCTGGGGCTACAGTCTCAAAAAGACCAAAAAAAAAAAAGACATAGTTTCACAGTTTGTTCAAAAGTAAGGACTGAAAGGCCACCTCTTTGTATTCTCCCTGATCACAGGTGCCTGGCTCTGCTGAATAAGCATGGCTACCACTGTTCCAGAGACTGGCAGCCCCATCCTCCCCCACTTCTCCCTTTACTTTCTGCCACACAGGAAGGGCCAACTCATAGCCAGTATCTACTGTCAGCATGGTACACTGTGGATATGCATGTATCAACCAGTATTACCCCAACAATCCCACATGGTAGGTTCTATCTCCATTTACAGATAGAACATTGAGACTCAGAGAGGTAGAAGGACTTCCAAACTCATTCACTAGTAGAGCCAGAGCCAAATCCAAAGCCATGTGACTCCCAAGGCCATGCTCTTTCCTCACAATTGTGGCCTCCTCAGCTCCTCAGAGCACCTAGCTACCACATGGCTTCTACAGCAGTGCTGGGAGCACCTCCGGGTGTTTACTC
This sequence comes from Rhizomys pruinosus, assembly GCA_009823505.1. Lineage (NCBI taxonomy): Eukaryota > Metazoa > Chordata > Mammalia > Rodentia > Spalacidae > Rhizomys > Rhizomys pruinosus. Next base: position 2,546,341 of record VZQC01014654.1, read on the forward strand.
CCTGCCTAGAGTCCAGTGCTGGGAGCACCTCTGGGTGTTTACTCCCTGCCTAGAGTCCATTGCTGGGAGCACCTCTGGGTGTTTACTCCCTGCGTTCTGGCCCATACCACATGGGAGCATGAGAAAAAGTCTCAGAGACGTTCCCTACAGGATGTCCAGGGCACATACTAGACTTTGTAAAAGCACTACTACATGTATAATGGAAGCATGAACTCTATGTGTTGAAAAGAATTTGGTGGTTCCTCACAAAGCTAAACACAGTGGCTGAGGTCTGGCTCAGTGGTAGAATATCTTCCTAGTATGTGTTCCATTCCTAGAATTGCAAACAAATGTTAAACACTACTGCATGACCCAGCAATTCAACCCCTAAGTACATATCCCAAAGAGCTTCAAACATGTATTTAGACCAATACCTAAGCAAAAACACTTGCAGAAGCATTATTCAAAATAGTTAAAAGGAGGAAACATCTTACATGTCCACCAATGGATGAGTAGAGGTGAAATGTGGTTTATTCATGAGGTAGAATATTATTCAGTCTTCAAAGTGAACAGAACTTTTATTTATACTGCAATTTGAATGGACCTTGAAGATATGCTAAGTGAAATAAGCCCAAAGGATCAGTCATACAAATATATATGATTCTACTTCTATAAAATATCTACAGGCAAACAGGCAAATTCATAGAGACAGAAGGCAGGTTAGAGACTTAACAAGTATTGTAGGGAGATAGAAATGGGAAGTTTCTGTATAATAGATAGTTTCAGTATGGTGTGATGAAAGATTGTGAAAACAGACAGAGGTGATGGTGTATAGCACCATGAATGTGAGCAACATCACTGAGCCCCGAACCTGGCAAGTCAGAACAGCAAAATTTATCTTTTATATACACATATTTTTTCCATAAGTGAAGAATGCCGGGAGGGCTGTGAAGACAGACTTGGAATTCCAGCTTCCCATTTGCAGGCTGTGGAGAGTCACAGGCCTGTGTATGGTCACTGGCACCTGTTCTAGTCACTTGCTTCCTTGCATCTTTATTTCCCAATGGTACTGAGTGTAGTAGTGTCATATGATTGCTCAAGTCTCTTTGGCATAAGATAAAAACACAGGGAGTCAGTCACAGCCCTTATGAGCTGCGAATCCTTTGCTTCTGTATGTGGAGGGCCGGGAGCACAGAGCATCTGGTCAGGGCTCCTAGTACTTCCCATTCTGAAGGTCTCTAAGGTAAGTCCACAGAAATTGGCCCCCTTACCACACTGTGACAAGGTGGCCCCCAGAGTCAGGCTCCTGCATACACACTTGAATTTCTTCTACACAGAAGGCTTAGAAACACAGGATTTCAAAGTCTTATTCACAAATACATTTGACAGGGTATTAACTAAAGTACTGAAAGATGGAAATGACCTATATATGCTCAGCATGGAAGTATGGGCATGTCAGTGGCAGCTGCTTACTCTATGGCATATTCTGAAGCTGCGTAAACACATACAATGTCACATTAATGTGAGAGAAACGAACTTTGACCTTAAATCTGTTGCATCATTTGAAACAAGTATATATAACTTTGGTGGAACTGTGGCAATGTCTTAATTTTTCTACATAAAAATCTTTTCTATTTTCTATTGCTCTAAAAATAAATGTAAATACAGGTTCTTTTTTTTTGCAAACCCAGGAGATCAACAGTGTTAGTCAAGCAGCATATAGCTGTGTGTGGTGTCGTCCTGAGCTGCTCTAACACAGCCTCGTGCACTCATGCTTGAAAGCCAGGCTATCAATCTGCTTCTTTCTGAACTTCTGTGCTTTCCAGGGGTTTTAGATGGATAAATATGACTCAGCAAAATCATGTGCAGAACCAAGAGCTGTAAGGTAGATGCCACCTGTGTCTCTTCGGCTGCATCTGGAATGGACTGAACTGAGCTGTGTTCATACAGCTTGTTCGCTGTGCCTACCCCAGCACTGTGAGCAGGGGCTGGGCTCCTGTCACATTGGGGAAGGCAAGCCAGCAGGTTGGCCCCAAGAGGCCCATACAAGCTAACTGAATAAACAGTTCCTTCGATGCTTTACCAGACACAGGCAGAACAGGCTACTTCTCTGGGTGCCAGTGTCCCCCAGATCTACTCTTTGAGCGGACATTTCCCACAAGCCTGCAGTGGCCAGATTCAGGAGATGCACCCTCATGCACCTGCCTCAGGACAACTCCAAGTACAGGAACCATGAATGGAGACACTGAGCAGGAGGAATAAATGAAAGCATGTGATTCTATTTTCACAAGCTCTTCAAACTGAGAGCAGTGTGCCATGAAAGGTTTTTCAAAAAGGGGTAGGCTAGTCTAACTCAGATTTCCTCATGGTATAAGTTTAAACAAAGGAGTAAGGTAGAATACATTCTTTTAAAAATTCATGCCTTCTCCCTAGGAGGGAGAAGGGGGACCAGTGAAAGCAAATTCGAGACTCACATTGCTATCCATACCCTGTGAAAGTTGCAGTCTTCTCCAAAGCAGAGAATGGATCCTTGCCCTAGCAATTAAAATCATTTGTCTTTCATCTCCTTCTTGCCAAAAAGGACCCCAGCCCTAACTAGTTAATCCCCAACACACACTGCTACTCCCAGAGTTGCCTGGCAACTGCTAGGAGGCGTGTCAGAGAGCAAGAAAGGCCTAAATAAATGAGCTGGAGCCTGGGCTGTGGCTGACATGGATAAAGAGGTTCTCCAAATGGGGCTTCCTGGCTGCTTGTGGTTCTGTCAGTTAAGTGGGAAGAACAAGTTGGCTTGGCCAATGCTGTTAAATACTACAGGCTTGCAGCTCCAGGTGACTGAAAACTGGGCCCCAAGCCCTTGTGATTTGTGGACACCTCCTCTCTGCTAGGCAGCAGCTATCTCCAAAGCCTCCTGACAGGGCAGGATGTAATACTTGCACATGGAACACAGACCCAGGGCCAACTGCTGCCTCTAGTGCTTTTCTGTACCTTCATTTCCTTCACCATTCTTCGGTCCATTATTCCAAAATACACTTTCTGATGCTGACTCCTAACTTACTGTGCTATGACTTAAGAACTTGTGGGAACTGGAACAGTGATAGGCAGGAGGGCACAGTGGAAGGAACCTTGTCTTGGAGTCAAGCTGATCTGAGTCTCCTCATGGCTGTCTTTGTCTGAGAAGTTTTGGCTAGTTGGTGCCTCAGTTTCCATCTGTACAATGGACAGGGCAATAGCCACAGGAACTGAGGAGATCACAGTTGGGAAGCTAGTTGAAGGTGAACCAGACCCTAATCTGTGGGAGGCCACTGAGGCGCAGTGAGCGCAGTCATGGTCACTTTTTGTTATCTGATTCTCTCACTTTCTGATTGGGGGAGACCCCTTTGAAACAGCTCACCTAGCCAGGGCCAGATCTGTGCACCCCATAGGCCTGTGGAAGACAGTGATAGTTAGGAGCAGCCCCAGCAAGGGGCCTTCTCCCTTTCCTCCTGATGTGGAGAAAACAAAGCTCAAGAGTCCAACTTAATTCTGAATTTTTTCCAGTAGGAAAGGAAACAAAGGCTAAGGAGCTAGAATGTCAGGTGAGCTCTCAGCCAGGGGCAGGGGCCTGAGACCTGGCTGCTGAGGAGGAGCTCCCCACCTCTGCCTCTCAGGCTGGGGCTGGTCCCTCTACACAGGTGGGTAGGGATGGACTGGCTCTGCAGGAGCTGCCCCCCAAAGACCCCTGACTGGAGAGGAACCCTGGTGAGGGACAGTGGACAGGCCAGCTGTCCTAGGGCTGACAGGCAGGCCTTGAGCTGGGCTTATTCAAGCTGCACCTCAATACTGCAAAGAGTTGGACCCACATGGAAAGGAATGGGAGACTAAGTGAAAGAACCCACTCAAAGTCAAAAACTTCTTGGACCCAGAGAGGAGAGAAATAGCTCCAGATGCCAGGTTCACATTTTCAGTGCGATGCAATGCAATGCAATGCAATGCAATGCAACACAACACAGTAACTCTGAGGTAACCTGTTTACCATGACCACTCTGTTGGCCTGATAGGACACCTGTGTGACACAACACAGCCCAAACTAGCAAGGGCAGGTGGGATGCAAGGGTTAGTGGTGACTACTAGGCTGCCAGAGACCCTCTGCCCTCTGCCCTCAGCCTCCTGCACCTCTTGTCAGCCTCTGAGGTCCTCCTGCCCTGTACACGGCCACTCATCTCCCTCACCTCAGCACCGAGGTTTTAAATGTTCTTGGATCTTTTGACTCAGTAAATCCACATTAGAGAACCTGCCTAGGAAAAATCACTCAAATCATGCAGTAAGTTTTAGACAAAGACATTTATCAATATGGTTTAAAATTGTGGAATGCCACCAACAGTCAAAAAGGCCACTACCAAGATAATGGAGAGGGACTTGGCCCTGATTTCAGATCACGAGAACCTGATAAAATCTGTGAGTGGGCCTATTCATTTACCTTTTTGAAGACCCCATGTGACTGTGATCCACAGCCAGGCTCTGACCAATGATGTATAAGAAGAGTTTTAAAACACTGTGCAAAATGTTTACACATACTAAAAGGCAAAACAGGCTGGAGCAAGTGGGCTACAGGGTTGCTTCGTCAAGGATATCCCAAAGGCCTAAAACATGGTAAATTAAACAGAGCAAAAATAAAGCCCAAGACTCCAAATGAAATGAGCCAAAAGCAAACCAAAGAATAGAAGCAGCTTAAAGTTTACTGACACACCATCTTCCCTGTTGATGATGGGACCAGTGTGTCTCTGACTTCTAGTTCTGACTCTAAACAATTTTACCAAGAGTGGGTGCTATTTTTTAATTTAAGTTTTTCAGTGCTCTAGCTAAAACTCAGGGCCTTGTGCATGCTAGGCAGATTCCATACCACTGAGCTACACCGCCAGCCTAATTGGTATGATTACTTATTTTTAATCATGTATGCATGTGTGCCTGTGCATGTGAGTACAGCTGCCTATGGAGGCCAGAGAGGTGTCAGAGCCTCTGAAGCTGGAGTTACAAGCAGTTGTGAGCTACCTAACATGGCTGCTGGGAACAAACTCAGCAGTATGCACTCTTAAGCACTAAACCATCTCTCCAGACCAACTGATGCAATTTTATAATCAGACAGATAAGGAAAAGATGTGTGGTCCTGGGGAGGTCGTCTTGTCCGGCAGCACTATGTGCCCGGCACCCAGCAGTCAGCTAAGGGACCATTCTCCCTGGCCCTGCTCCTACTTTTCAAGCTCACGTGTGCTCTGCAGCCATTCTAATTAACTCCCAAAACAATTTTGTTTGAGAAATGTTGCCACTCCTTTTTCAGATGAGGAGAAATTACTAGAACTAAATTTCTGGCTTAAAAGCCATCTAGGGCCAGGTGTGGTGCACATGCTTTTAATCCCAGCACTCGGGAAGCAGATCTCTGTGAGTTCAAGGCCAGCCTGGTCTACATATTGAGTTCTAGGACAGCCAGAGCTATAGGGAGATTCTATCTCAAAAAGACCCCCCCCCAAGCCACCTAGGTAACATGTTGACCATCCTTGGCTCAGTGCTCTGCCTTATAGAGAGAGGAAAGCCACTCTTGTACAAATGAATGAGACCCAAAGTTTGACAGATCTGCCATATTTCATTGATTCTGAGATAAAAACTTTCTAATGTTATCTGAAATAAAACTGTCATTATGTTCTAAATAATGCTTTAATGGCTACAAAAGTATCTATCATGTGGATTTACTTTAGGAGATCTTACCGGTTACCAACTGTGAACACTTATTTGGTGCTGATTCTTTTCCATTACAAATCCTGCTGTTGTGAACACCTCATATCGGGCTTTCCCGTTTCCCAGCCGAGGCCTCACCATCTTCCCTCAGGCTCCCAACATCAGGAAAGATTTCCATTATAGTACTTCTCCTTGTACAGGTAGAGGGCTCTCTTCTGAGTGGCCACAACATTCTTCAAATTAATCTTTCTCTAGCTTTCCTTTCACCCCATCACTGTCTTACCTTTCAAACCTGATACCAGTCACATCACACCTCTACTCAGAAAATTATGCTCCCACAGGGTGAAATTCATACTCTTGGTTCAGTATCCAAACCTCTGCCAAATCTGGCTCAACCCTCCTGCAGCTTCATCTCCCCACCCGAACCTCATTCCAGACAAAATGGCCAATCTCTGTCTGAAAAGGGTCTGGCCTCCAAGCCATGGCATGCTCAGCAGCCCCCACACACTGCAGGTTAGGAGCTGATATCATCCCACGGTTGACTCTTACTCACCAGACCCCAGTCGGGTCTCACCTCCTTTATGAAATGTTTTAGACTTGATTGTGACAACGACCTCAAGTAAGGAGGCTTATCCACATTTTGCTATTAAACAAAGTAAGGTTCAGCCATACGGAGTGATTTGTTCAAGTTTTATATAGCTAAGAAGTACAGAGCCATACTTTAAATTTCTGAATTTCTGTCCTTTAACCCAATACCTGTCAGAGTCAAGTTCAAGCAGAAACTCCTCTTGTGGAAGCTCATGTGCCCAGATCATATCCAGTAACAGGTACCCAGATCAATAGCCTCTGGATTCTAGACATGCATGTGGCAAGAGTGAAACAAGTACCAGAGTGAATGGTGTCCAGCCTGCTGGGTTCCAGCAACCCGGGAAAGGACTGGCCAGCTGTCCCATTCTCCTTCCAGAGAGGGGTGAGGACAATACTTTACTTGAATTATGCCAGCTCTTAAAACTTGAGTGGTTTGGCTGGCCAAAGATCATGTCAGACTTAGAGCCAGCTCCCTTCCAGACAAGCAGGATGTGAGTCTTTGCTTTAAGGTGACAGGCACTAGAGGATTGCGGAGACTGAAACCAGAACCAGACCGTGACAGCCTAGAACACCATGACCCAAGTTGGTCCCCCACACTCACTCTGCCTGTGCTGACTGCATTCTGTTTGGCCAAGAGCCAAAGGTGGGCCGGGTAGAGGATCATCAGAGGAAAGATTCTCCTGGAAGCAGGAAGAAGTACTGGAAGCGTCTTTGGTTTCCGGAATGAACTGACCTCTTTGCACTCTCGAAACATCACCTCACAGGGCAAGTAAGGGCATAGTCAACAGAAGCTGGGTGAGGAGGAAGGGCATATTCAACAGGAACTGGGGAGGAGGAAGGGCACAGTCAACAGAAGCTGGGGAAGGAGGACGGGCATAGTCAACAGGAGCTGGGGAGGAGGAAGGGCATAGTCAACAGGAGCTGGGGAGGAGGAAGGGCACAGTCAACAGAAGCTGGGGAGGAGGAAGGGCATAGTCAACAGAAGCTGGGGAAGGAGGAAGGGCATAGTCAACAGAAGCTGGGGAAGGAGGAAGGGCATAGTCAACAGAAGCTGGGGAGGGGGAAGGGCACAGTCAACAGAAGGTGGGGGAGGAGGAAGGACATAGACAACAGAAGCTGGGGGAGGAGGAAGGACATAGACAACAGAAGCTGGGGGAGGAGGAAGGACATAGTCAACAGGAGCTGGGGGAGGAGGAAGGGCACAGTCAACAGAAGCTGGGGAGGAGGAAGGGCACAGTCAACAGAAGCTGGGGAGGAGGAAGGGCATAGTCAACAGAAGCTGGGGGAGGAGGAAGGGCATAGTCAACAGAAGCTGGGGAAGGAGGAAGGGCATAGTCAACAGAAGCTGGGGAGGGGGAAGGGCACAGTCAACAGGAGCTGGGGAGGGGGAAGGGCATAGTCAACAGAAGCTGGGGAGGAGTAAGGGCATAGTCAACAGAAGGTGGGGGAGGAGGAAGGACACAGTCAACAGAAGCTGGGGGAGGAGGAAGGACATAGTCAACAGAAGCTGGGGAGGAGGAAGGGCACAGTCAACAGAAGCTGGGGAGGAGGAAGGGCACAGTCAACAGGAGCTGGGGAGGAGGAAGGGCACAGTCAACAGAAGCTGGGGAGGAGGAAGGGCATAGTCAACAGAAGCTGGGGAGGAGTAAGGGCATAGTCAACAGAAGCTGGGGGGGAGGAAGGACACAGTCAACAGAAGCTGGGGAAGGAGGAAGGGCAACAGTCCCAACGAAAGATGGGGAGGAGGAAGGGCACAGGTAAACAGAGGCTGGGGGAGGAGAAGGGCACAGTCCAACAGGGCTGGGGGAGGAGGAAGGACAGTCAACAGAAGCTGGGGAAGGAGGAAGGGCACAGTTCAACAGAAGCTGGGGAAGGAGGAAGGGCATAGTCAACAGAAGGCTGGGGCTGAGGAGGAAGGACACACAGCAGAAGCTGGGGGAGGAGGAAGGGCACAGTCAACAGAAGCGGGGGAGGAGGAGGCACAGCAGGAGTGGAGGAGGAAGGAAGTCAGAGCTGGTGGGGAGGAGACATAGCAGGGGAGAGGCTGGGGGAGGAGGAAGGAGCAACAGATCAACAGAAGTGGGGAGGAGGAAGGCATAGCAACAGAAGCTGGGGGAGGAGGAAGGGCACAGTCAACAGAAGCTGGGGAGGGGAGGAAGGGCACAGTCAACAGAGCTGGGGAGGAGGAAGGGCAAGTCAACAGAAGCTGGAGGAGGAGGAAGGGACAGCAGTCCAACAGAGCTGGGGGAGAGGAAGGACACAGTCCAACAGAAGCTGGTGGGTGGAGGGAAGGGCACAGTCAAAGAAGCTTGGGGAGGAGGAAGGGCACAGTCAACAGAAGCTGGGGGAGGAGGAAGGACAAGTCAACAGACTGGGGAGGAGGAAGGGCCAGTCAACAGAAGCTGGAAGAGGAAGGGCACAGTCAACAACAGAAGCTGGGGAGGAGGAAGGGCACAGTCAACAGAAGCTGGGGAGGAGGAAGGGCATAGTCAACAGGAGCTGGGGGAGGAGGAAGGACAGTCAACAGAAGCTGGGGAGGAGGAAGGGCACAGTCAACAGAAGCTGGGGGAGGAGGAAGGACACAGTCAACAGAAGCTGGGGAGGAGGAAGGGCACAGTCAACAGAAGGTGGGGGGGAGGAAGGACACAGTCAACAGAAGCTGGGGGAGGAGGAAGGACATAGTCAACAGAAGCTGGGGAGGGGGAAGGGCACAGTCAACAGAAGCTGGGGAGGGGGAAGGTCACAGTCAACAGAAGCTCGGGAAGAAGGACCATGCAGGCAGGCAATACCATCGTCCAGTCCTCACTGTGCTATGTGGTCATTTAAATCATGACTATATATAAGAGCCACCAAGAAGCAAATCCCTGGGATGAGGGGACTCTTTGAAGAATGAGGGGCAGAATGGCAGGGGACTAAAGCATGGACAATGGCACCAATGCTAAGTAAGTCATTTCTCTTCCCTGAGCCTTAGTGTCCTTATTTGGAAAGTGGAGCTTTCCTACCTCACAGGTAATCTGTAAACCCTTGGGGAGAAGCGGCAAACATGAAGGGCCATCAGATGGTGGGGTACCTTCACATCCTCCCCACCATCAGAAGCATCAAGAGCCTAACATGAAGGCTCAGCTTCCCCATGGTGAGAAATGAGCTGAGGAAGGACCCCCTCATTTGAGACTCTCCACCACACAGATACACAGCACCTAATTTGGGTAATCTCCCCCAAACTGGAAGAACTAGGGTTTCTTATGTCAGGAGATGGCCTCCTGATTCTTGCTTAAACATTGACTCTGTTATGTGCCAAGAGGCTACTCACCGGCTCAATTTTCAGTGCATTCCGGTAGCTGCCGAAGAAAGCAGCCTGGGCCTTAAGGAAGGCTCTGGCCACCCCATCGCCTGTAGTTGTGGAGACCTTCTTCAGCCTGTTCTTCAGGGAGGAGATCTGGAGACATGAGAAAGGGGGTAGTATGAGAGTAGGTTACAGAGGGAAAGCTGGCTAAGCCTGGTACCCAGAGAGCCTTAGAAAATTCCAAGAGGGGCCATTTGATGAAAACAAATGCCCTCTGTGTTAGGGCTTAATTTCACACATGATAAAATTCACTTACCATATTGTAGTATGATGGTTTTGGGTACGATCATAAGGTCACATAACAATCATTGTTATATAATCCTAGAACATTTTTACTACCTCCACAAAAACCCTACACTCCTTGATCCCCATTCCCTAGCAATTCTATCCTCACTCTAGTCCTAAGCAACCATCCACCTGATTGCCTATCCTATATAAGTCATATACATGGAATCAAACAATAGGACTTATGTGACTAGATTCTTTATCACAATCCTTATGTAAGGTTGTAATTACGTATGAGGTCTTCATTCTTTTTTGTAGCTGAATAGTATTCTACTGCATAACTTATTTCTTAACCAGTTTCTGCTTTGGGACAATGAACAGTGCTATTATAGGGATTCATGCACAAGCTTTGGTGTGAAGATAAAGATTTTTGAGACAAAAAATCCGCTGGTGCTGGCCTTATACAATGAAGATAAACTGAAAGCACTGATGAAGTCACAGAGCATGTCACTTAGCATGCAGTCAGCCATTAATAATGGTTAGCTGAGAACATGGAGCACTCCCATGAGGTTGCTAGAGGGGCGAACCACTTGCCTGGACTGTGAAATACAAGGTCAGAAGCAGCGGGAACATACATGCAGGGGCTGGCCATCCCACTTCTGCAGGGAGCCATGGAACAGTTTTCTTATGAAAACAGCTAGACATCTATCATTATGTCTGTGTGTGGGGCACATGTATGCATGTTTGTATGTTTGTATGTGTGCATGCACTTGTGTGATGGTTTGCTGTACCTCCTCTTTCTGGGATCCATGGACTTAAAAGCTGCAATGCTGAGCTTCTGAGGGCTGATGGTGATATAGGCTCCTTGGCACCCTGGCAGGCCCTGCCAAGAATTTTCAACTTGGGATAGAACTATGAAAAAGCACATTTTACCACAATGTTCAAAATATTACCTACTACCCTCCCCAAATAATAAAAAATCTTGCCCCTCTTGAGGACGAGGGTGACATTTCTACCCTTTGAAATGATGCCTGCCACTGTCGCTCTTCTTCTGGCTCCTCAAAGGCCTTGGGCCACCTGTGCTGTGGATTATTCCTCACTTAACCTTCCCTGGCCTTTCCCTTTCATTCGGGAGGTGTTTAATTACCTTGGATTCACAAGCTGCACTTCAGGTGAGCCTTTCCTAATGGCCTCATTACCATCTTACACAAAGAAGGAGTCGCTGATGGTGACTGAGCAAATAGAAGAATGCTCCTTCCTGCCTGCCCCCGCTGGTCTGAAGCTAGCCAAGTGGTCCCAGGCTTCTGACACTCTGTGAGAACCTAGACCAAGACTTCTGAAGACCACGAGCATCCCAGTGACATGGAGAAGCTTTTGTCTTGACCTGTCAGCACTTCAAACTTTGAAACTGAAAGTGTATGTATATCTAATAGCTCAGGATAGCATTTTGTCTCTTAAATAAAAGCGAGGGAAGAAAATGGAGGGCTTAACTAAACCCGCCATTGTACATCTAAAGCCGAACTTGCCCTGAGTGTTCCTGGGGTGCTGGGCAAATCACTACATCGGGGTTCATCAGGGGTAATCTGGGGGTGGTAGAAATGCAGGTGAGGATGGCTTCCGCCTTTAATCAGGTGTCACAAAAGGAAGATAGAAAGCAGAGGGGAGAGGGTACACAATGGCACTCAACAGTTCCTCTCTCCAGCAGCCCTTGGCCTCCTCTGCAACCCTACTTGGGCACTGCAGCACCATCCAGATAGCTCCTGGGCCAGACGCCTGGTTCCACGCCTCTTCATCCCTTCCACAGCTACTCTGACATCTTATCAACACCACCCCACACATGGCCCGAATCCGCCCTCACCTCTCAATGCACATGATCTTAACCTTGTGAGGTGCGGCTCAATTCATTCCCTAAATGAGGTCTCTGGTTCCATCTCTTCATTGCCATCTATTCACAGCTGTCCTAGTAATCTTGGAATATTCAAATATGACCACTTCGATCCTCAAACTCTCTAGGACCCTCACCCCCAATCCCATTACACCCCCAGAACAGCTGAGTTGCTCAGAGCAGGATGGGCAGGCCATCTTAGTCACTCCCACCTGCTCAGCCATTACACTTGGCCTGTGGATCGGAATCACTTCAGTTCAGCCATGCACAAGGAGTTGTTGTCTCTTGGCCCTCCCTGCCCTGCTCATGGGTGTCCATCCATTCACCTTAAACTCTCCTTATCTGTATCAATGGGGCCCATTAAGTAAATTATACCACACTCTCATGACGAAATGCTGTGCAGTTGCCAGTGGGATGCTTCTGAACTGATGTGAAAAGATGTTCATAAATACTGTCAAATGGGGGGGTGTGTGCAAGCTGCAGAACAATACGTTCAGCATGAATCATTTAAAAATTTGTGTAAATATGGGTGTGCAGTAAAAACCCAAAATGCCATGTATCAAATGTTAACTATGCAAGGACGCTCTCACTTTCTATTTTATAAACTTGATTGTTTTGATTATCCTTTATAAAAGAACATATGTTACTTTCATAATAAAGAAGTAAAATGAGGTCTTTTTTTCTTTAATAGTCAAATTAGCCACTGCCTTGGGGTAATGAGAAGAGGGAATCCAGATGTCTGCCCATCTGTGAAGCCTCTTCTGACCACTGAGCTAGGTCTGAGGACTGAGTAGGTGGCTCTTCCATGAGGGGCATGCTACCACCTCTCCTGCTACCTCCAGCAACTGCTTGGCCCAGTGCAGCCACTTAGCACTTTAAAAAAAATTGTATTTATTATTTTGTATGTGTACTGTCTTCTGCATATAGGTTTGTGCGCCCGTGTCATGCAATGCCGCGGAGGTCAGAAGAGGGTGTCGGATTCCTCTGGAACTGGAGTTAAAGATGGTTCTCAGCAGCCATGTGGGTGTTGGGAATTGAACCCAGGTCCTCTGCAAGAACAGTTGGTGCTCTTAACTGCTGAGCCATTTTTCCAGCCCCCCACTTGGCACTTTCTTACTTCAACTTGGGAAGGCATCTCCAGAGGCGGCAGCACCTGGCGTTTATGTGGGTGCTGAGGATCCAAACTCTGGTCCTCACACTTGCAAAAGCACATACTTAGTCCACTAAGCCATCTCCTCAGCCCATCATTGTTTTTGAGGCAGGGTCTTTCACTGAACCTGAAACTTAGCAATTCAGCTAGAGTGGCTGGCTCAGTATGCCTCAGGAATCCTCTAGTCTCCACCTCCCCAGCTCTGGGATTACTGGCATGCTGCTGGGCCTGAGATTTTATGAGGTGCTGGGGATACTAACTCAGATCATCATGTTACACGGCAAACACTTTATTGACTCAGCTATCTCCTCAGTGCACCACCCTCACCTCATTAACCTGTTTATTAGAAGTTTCTTTGTTAGTTCCTCCCTCAAAGCTGAAGCAGAAAGTCTTGGTACTCAAGAGGAATCTCACAACACTCTTCTTCCAGTGATAATTTTTGGAAGAACTATAAATTTATCAAGAGAAGCAAACAGGAACTAGCATGGATCAAGCACTCAGCTAGTTAGTAAATGACATGACAAGCACTTTTTTTTTTTTTTTTTTTTTTTTTTTGGTCTTTTTGAGACAGGGTCTCCCTGTAGCCCCAGCTGTCCTGGAACTCACTATATAGACCAGGCTGGCCTTGAACTCACAAAGATCTGCCTGCCTTTGCCTTCCAGAGTGCTGGGATTAAAGGCATGTACCACCAAGCCTGGCGACAAGCACTTTTCATACCCAACATTGGATAAAGATTTCAGAATGGCTGGGTAAGGTGGGCACAGATGAGAAAAGTGAGACTTAGACCCTCACCTCACAGACAATCCAGTGGCAGGTGAGCAGAAGCCAAAGTCAAGTCCAAATTCATTCTACTCCACATCCTGTGCTACTCCATCATACCTCACCACTGCCAGGATTCTTAGACCAGCAAATTGCACTTGTCCACAATACAGGCTTATTTTCCCTCTGACTAATATATCTCCATTATCGCTTCTTCTCATTCTTTGCTTTTCTATTTATTCCTTGAGAATATGGTTGGACCTTGACCTCAGTTGGGTTTAATTGCTTCTTCTGCATCCCATTTTCCCCACAGAGATCCTGGTTCTCTGTGGGGGAGTGTAGGGCTGTGCTAGTTATGTGGTGCTCTAAGCTAGTGCTGGTGATGACCCTAGGGACCCTGGTCTCCGCTCCCTCCACCTCTCCTGACAAGTCATGGGCTACATGTAAGTTAGAGACAAGCATTCTAATTCTAACCAGCTTCTTGTTAAGACAAAAAGATCAATTTTCATTATGTGAATGCCTACCTCACTGTGCTATAATGGTTCTGTTGAGCATCTTATGTATAAACTCTCAAATCCTTACAATGACATTCTTAGAGCAAAGCAGTATAATTTTAAAACAAAGCAAAAAAAAAAAAAAAAAAAAAACCTACTTCCTCTATCTACCAAAGACAGTCCAGGAAGAGTCTTTGTGCACACATGCACTCCAGTCTCTTCCCACATATTTAATCTGAGGACCTGGGTGTCTAAGAGAGAAACAAAATGTAGCTAATAATACTTCTCAATTTTCTATCCATTTGTAAAATTCACCTGCACCAATACTTGTTTCTTCCCCCAGAGTCCTAGAGTTAAAATCGTCTTTGTTTTCTCTGTAAAACAGTTTAGCTTTAATACTACACACACACACACACACACACACACACACACACACACACACGTGCTCATGCACATACACAAAGACACATACACAGACAGACACATGATTAATCTAGGGGATCTGAGCCCAAAGCAACATGTATTTATATTAGTAGGTGGTCATTCAATAAAAATATTTCTAACCAAATATGTACACACATACATATGCATGCTTTGGGGAGTATTTCAAAGCAGGACTCCCCCCATACTCCTGGCAGTTCAGGATTAAAGGTCAGATTTAAAGCATCACCGTGCTTCACAATGCAATCTGTGCAGTGCTGCGTAATGAAATGGTTCAGTAAAGGTGCTCGTGGAAATTCTTTTAATTAGGTCTAAGGCTTTTCAGTTGTCAACATGAATAAACCAAGAAGCATTCTCTTGCAAACAGAACATACAAAATAAAAATGTAAGTTACCTTTGAAAAAAACCAGAAGAACTTTCAAAAGGAAAGTTAGACATTTTTTTTAAAACAACATAACCTCTACCATTTTTTAAAACTACCAACATCACTCAACAAATCAACTGTGAAATAAAAATAAAGGGGTGCCTCTATTTCTTATGATCCAGGACACTAATGCCTAATTTTAATGAAAAGTATTTAGAAGAATACTGAAGTTAAGCCTAACTAAAAATGTTTATCAAGAGACTAATGACCTTCTTCAAAAGCAAAAACTACCTTACTAGTTAGCTGTAACTAATCCTCCATGCCAGCATTTCTGCTGGGAAGACCTGTGAATGCGCCAGAGCCATGCTTGTGAACAAAGTGGCATCTATTAAAAATGCGCCAACATGCACTTTTGCCCCCAGAGCCACAATCTGAGGGCCAAGAGATTTTTCACATTATCACAGGAACACCACTGAGACCTGCTTTTCAAAGCTATGTAGACAAACTAAACCACACAGATTTAGAAAGTTCAGACATTAGCCCAGAGGAAATTCTAGGAATCAAAATTTACAAAATATAATTGTGAGAAAATGGCAGATTGCTTTGAAAAATTGGATTACACTTGCTTTGAATTCTGAGAGAAAAGCAAAATTAAATAATTCCAATTGCTGCCAGGAGCTCAAATGTAGACGGACACACGAAGATGTTCAGAAATGCCACAGACCTTAAAACTAGATGCAGAATGGGACAACTAAATTAGCAAGTAAATGTACACGAGCCTTTGATCCTAGCACTTGGGAGGCAGAGGCAGGTGGATCTTTGTGAGTTCAAGGCCAGCCTGGTCTACAGAGTGAGTTCTAGGACAGTGGAGGCTACAGGGAGACCCTGTCTTGAAAAGACAAAAAAAAAAAAAGTACATGAATCAATACCTTTAAGTCGATTGCAGAAGTGCTTACTTGTAGTTCCAGCACTTGGGAGGCTGAGGCAAGAGGATCACTTGAAATTAGGATTTTGTGACCACCTTGGGCAACACAGCAAATTCAGGCTAGCCTGGGCTATGTAGCAAGACCAAGTCTCAAACAAAACAAAACAAAACAAACAAAACCTATCAAGGCCTTAATGGTCAATGAATGCATGTTTAGTGAATCTGGAACATGAGGGCCCCACATCTGGCAATCTGTTGATTTACTCTGTATTTAGACAAACCTGAGTTTGAATGCTGCTGTGGTTGCTAGCTACTATCCAGACACTTCTAGGCAGGTTACTCAGCATCTTTCATCTTCTGTAACAAGGTGATCGAGTGCTTTCACATTTTTTTTTTTTTTTGGCAGAGTTGTTACACAGATTAAATGTCAAGATTTTCAAAGCTCCTAGGACTGTGTCTGGAACATAGTAGGAGCCTAATTGATGGCGGCTATTCTACATTTGCCCAACTCCAAAGCTAAAATTACCCAAGCCCTAATTTTAGCATAAAAAATAATGGGTTCGTGATTAACATTTTTCTAGGGCATCAATTACTGAAATGTCACTCATTATGCTGAGCTTCGTAGACTTACTTAGTGACCCAAACTTGGTGTGTATTTGGCAGTTAATGAGTGCCTGGTGTTTACAAAGATAAAAGTGGGATTTGTCTTAGCAACAACCCTGGTCTGATTGGATATAGATTAGGGAAGTGGCCAGCTCAGATCCATGGTGGATCACAGGTATATCCACATAGATTCAGATATCTCTCCAGGGGATCTAGGCATCTCCACCTCCTCAGAGGAGGTGGGGGGAACAACAACAACAACAGAAAAACAGGAAGAGGTAGTGGTGGTGGGGAACTGTGTATAATAGATGTGTTTCACAGTGTCCCTGCTGTGATGAACAACTTGATCCACTTACAGTTCCAAACACATGATGCATAAAAGAGCTGACAGAAATTCAATTCTTGCAAAGAAAAGCATCTGCTCTCTAGTGGGGACGGCCAAATATTAAGCAGTTTTAAGGCAGGGCAAAGACCTAGAGGAGCGCACTTCATTATCTAGGTAGCTAGAGTAAAGAAATGTGGAGGATTACAATCGAACCAAAAGTGAGATCCCAAGCATTAATTACCCAGAGTAAAATGATTCAAGTTAAATCTTTGTTACAACAAATATTAAACCCAGCTGTGTTTATGTAGCAGTTGTGAAAAAAGAGGGAAAAAAAAAAAAAAGAAATCCTTGTACAATATCTGTGAGCTCTGCCAGTTAATTGAATTCGCTGGCAGCACTTCCTCCACCATGAGCCAAACATCCTTAAAGATAAAATGTAGCTTTTAAACAGACCTGGGGAAAACGGAATCAAGAAATTTCAACCAATAAAACACAACTCTTTACTGGTATAAAAGTGAAGTAAAATTCAGTAATGAAAGGAAGGAAGTCTCTTAAACATTTACTACATTCCAAAGCTTGGAGTTGTGGTTTACTGCTGAGGGCTCTTCTGATGTCCCACAGTGCTCCTGCCCCGGCATCTTTAATGAAGCCCCATAAACTCCTCAATTGTTGACAAATCATACACACACACTCGGGGCAAGGCGCACTGGATCACGATGCTCCTATCCTTCCTGAGTGGAACACACAAGTGAAGGAGCAGACAGTGGTGAAGAACAGCTGGGCACAGGATGGAGGCAACTGCTTAAAAGCAGGAGGGACGACCGATGGCATGCTAGTCACAGGTGATACTGCTCATGCAAACTCAAGTTCCTAAACTCAGGGGCAATGTGAGCAGATTTGGGACAGAGGGATACTTTGGCCAGATTTTTGGAACCCAAGAGGCAGTGAGTAGATTTCACTCATGCTTAGTTTGGGAAGATCACAGCATGGAACTTGTTATGGCATCACCTGGCTTAAATATCTTATTTCATTCCCCATTTCGCCTGTGGGAAGCACAATCTTATGCTACTAACCCCCCACCCCACGTCTGGCCCTTCCTCTCTAATTCTTAGGTCTTACTTTCTTCCCTACCACCTGTCCAGGCTGTGCAAGATCACCACTCCCTCCCAAGTGCACTATGCTTCTGTTCACAGATAGCTCCACATTAAGCACCACCTCCCAGTTGAACTCATCTTTCCTCTGTTTTTTATTCATTTTCAGGTACCTGTGGCCTGAAACACCAAGGACACTCATAAAAACCTTTGGCTGAAAAAAAAAGAAAAGGATGAACAATGTCCATTCCTAAACTGGCCATAGATCTACTCTTTGGAGATTGACTAGTAATACTTGGTGCTCATGTGAAGAGAGGCAAAGTTACTGGCATAAAGAATAGGGGGGAAGGAAGGTGTTCTAGCTCTTCAATTGCTGTGACAAAACACTCCAACCAATACCAACTTGGGGAGGAAAGGGTTTATTCGCCTTACAGCTACTGGGTCACAGTTTATTACTCACAGAGCCCAAGGTAGGAACTCAGGGCAGGAACCTGGAGGCAGGAGTTGAAGCACAGGCCATGGAGGAATGCTTCTTACTGGCTTGCTCCTCTGGCCCATGCCCAGCCTGCTTTTAATACAGTACAGAACCACCTACCCAGGGGTGGCACTGCCCATAGTGGGCTGGGCCCTCCCATATCACTTAACAATCAAGACAATACTCCACAGATGTGGCCATAGGCCAGTCCTTCAAACCAGGTGTGTCAAGGTGACACTAAAGCTGTCTAGCACAGAGGGTAACAAGAGACAAGGCAGGAGAGGTTGGCAGACTGGTCTCTCAAAAGCCAGACTATGGAGCTTTAATTTCACATGTACAAAAGTGAGACACTGCCTCAGGACTGCAAATCAGGGAGTGGTATCTGCTTTGGTGTGTGCTGTCATCTACAGCATGGGAGTGCTGCAACCGAGAACTGGGGATAAGAAAAGCAGTCCAGGGGGCTGGAGAGAGGGCCTAGTGGTTAAGAGCGCCAACTGCTCTTGCAGAGGACTCGGGTTCGATCCCCAGCACCCACATAGCAGCTGAGAGCCGTCTTTAACTCCAGTTCCAGGGGAATCCGACGCCCTCTTCTGACCTCCGTGGCATTGCATGACATGGGTGCATAGACCTACATGCAGACAGTACATTCATACACATAAAAAAATAAATAAAATTAAAAAAAAAGAAAAGCAGTCCAGCCATCCACTAACTCACCTACCAACCTGGGACTGCACTGATGAGAACGGTGTCTTAATGATAAAGCCTGGCACACAGAAGGTGCCCAGGAAATGCCTGGCAAATCAGTAAAGATTCTATTTATTTTATTGGTCTTTTTGAGACCTTTAGTTCCAGCTGGCCTGGAGCTCCCTATGTAGACCAGGCTGGCCTTGAACTCACAGAGATCCGCCTGCCTCTGCACCACCATGCCCAGCAGAAAGGTTCTTTTAGAGAGTGCTAACGTATGAAAAACAGGGCAAATGATTAGATCTACAGGACGATCTAGTCCTTCACTCCTGAGACACAACATGCTATTGCCATGGAAGACTGAGATCACTCACATCACACACAAGAACTCTCAAAACATCTCCAGAGGCTGGGGAGACCTGGGCTTTTGGAGGAAACTGGTATGAAGAGGGCCCCCCCCCCAGGGTTTGAGAGGAACATGAAGTCTGTAAGCAGACTTTAGATCAATAAAAGATGGAATATTCTTACTGTATTTTTCCTCCAAAGTTCATAGCTAGGGAATAATACAATATTGTCAGCGAAACACCACATTTCCAAGTTTCACAGAAACTAGCAAAGTGGGAGGCATTACCTGGCCAGTCTCCCTGCTCACCTCCCTTTTCATAAGAGTAGAAAAAGCTAACGGGGACAAGATTATCAAGTGGGAGGCAAAATAGTTCAGGCAGCTGTAGAAAGCCAGAGCTGCCTGCTCCAAAGCTGTCCTTGCCATGTTCATAAATCATATGGAATCAGCTGGTTTTAAAGGTATTCAATACTGAAACCCCTTCCAAAATTAATTTCTAAGGCTTTTCTCTTCGTAATTAACTTTATGGATTCATAACTTACAGTTGACAGAATATATACATTTTGGAAGTATGGTCTGATGATTTGACAGTTTGTGTATCCATGTAACAGCCACGAAGATTGAGAGACAGAATGCTTCTTTCGCTCCAAAGGCCTCACTAGTACAGTCAAGCCCTGTTGTCCTCGGCCCACCAGTGGCCACTGAAGTGTTCCTACCCAGCTGCTTCCTCTACATCAGCTTTCTCTCCTCCATAATTTACATGAGTGAAATCTTATATTCTATCCTCTTGACTCTTTTTTTTTTTCTTACTGCAAGTCATTTAAGATTTATTCACATTGTTTTGTGAATCACACATTTGTTAGTTTGTGGCTTAGTAATAAAAAATAAGGGCATAACACATTGGTTGTCTACCCAGACTTGAAACCCAGGTTGCTGCACCAGTTATCATTCACTATGAACAGAGCTGCCACTAATACTCATGATCAAGCCTGTTTGATGTCCCCCCCCTTCTGTTATATGAATTCCTAACAGTAAGATTGTGGTAGACCTGTGTTCAACTTCGTAAAAAACTGCCAATTGTTTTCCAAAGTGTTTCCTATCTCTGTGAGCTCTGCTAAGAGTTTCTTCCCTGACTTTGATAATCCTTGTGGTGCCAGGCTTGAAACATTTTAAAGGCAGACTTACTGAGGTATGATGTATATATGTTACAACAACTCAATGCTTTCAGGGACCACTTGTATAGTTTGTGCGTATGTAAGTGTGGGTAGAGGCAGAGACCAGTGGTCAATGTACAGTGTTGTTCTTCTTGTTCTTCAGCAGTCTACCTTTTTTTTGAGATCAGGTCTGTCACTGTGACTGTGACTTCCCCATTAGGCTAAGCTGGCTGGGCAGGGAGTCCCAAGGACCCTTCTGTCTTCACCTCCCCACAGGAGGGATTCCAAGTGTGTACCATTATACCTGATTTTTAAAGTAGATTCTAGGGGGTCAAACTCAGGTCCTCATGTTCGAGCAGCAAGCATTTTACTGACTGAGCCACTTCCTCAGCTCCTATTTCTACACATTTAAAAAATTTTTATTTATTATTTTTTAATTTATTATTATTATTTTATGTGTATGAATATACTGTCTGCATGTAGGCTGGTGCACCCGTGTCATGCAATGCCGCAGAGGTCAGAAGAGGGCGTCGGATTCCCCTGGAACTGGAGTTAAAGATGGTTCTTAGCCGCCATGTGGGTGCTGGGAATCAAACCTGGGTCCTCGCAAGAGCAGTGAGTGCTCTTAACCGCTGAGCCATTTCTCCAGCCCCTTATTTATTATTTTATGTGTGTGAGTGTATTCCCTGCATGTATATAAGTGCACCTGTGTCATATAATGCCCACAGAAGTCAGAAGAGGGCATCAGATCCCCTGGAACTGGAGTTACAGATGGTTGTGATCTGCCATGTGTGTGCTGGGAACCAAACTTGAGTCCTCTTCAAGAGCAGCCAGTGCTTTTAACTGCCAAGGCATCTCTCTAGCCCCTAGTTCTACACATTTTATTTTATTTTATTTTATATTTTTTATTTTTTTTTGGTCTTTTTGAGACAGGGTCTCCCTGTAGCCCCAGCTGGCCTGGAACTCTCTCTGTAGACCAGGCTGGCCTTGAACTCACAAAGATCCGCCTGCCTCTGCCTCCCAAGTGCTAGGATTAAAGGCGTGCGCCACCACGCCCGGCAGTTCTACACATTTTAAAAGATACAAATAGCCAGGTGTCTGTCACCACAATGAAGATACAGAACAACTCCATCACCCTTCACATTTCCTTTGCGCAACCTGAAAACCATGTATCTGATGTCTATATCTAGTTTTATGAGGATTCTTTCACGCATCAGAAAATACTCATGGACACATCTATTTTGTTGGGTAAATGATTACTTTCTTTTTATTGCTGAGAAGTATTCTGTTTTGTGTGTGGACCACTATTTATTTGTTTATAAGCCTGTCTGATGAAGGAGCTTTGTTTTTTCTTCAGGTAATGGCAATAATAAGCAAAGCTGCTAAAAACATATACCTACATTTGTTTGTATGTGGGTAAGTTTTCATTTTTCTTCAGTAAATAGCCAGGGACCCGACTGGTCACAGAGTAAACATATGCATAGGATAAATAAAGTTATAAGGGGCTGGAGAGATGGCCTAGTGGTTAAGAGCACCGACTGCTCTTGCAGAGGACCCGGGTGCAATCCCCAGCACCCACATGGTGGCTGAGAACCGTCTGTAACTCCAATTCCAGGAGAACTCCAGTTCCAGGGGAATCTGAGACCCTTTTCTGACCTCCGCGGCATTGCACGACACAGGTGCACAAACCTACATGCAGACAGTACACTCATACACATACAAAAATAAATAAAATTTATAAAAAAAAAATAAAGTTATAAGGATTTTTCAGTTTTTGAATTTTTTAATTTTTATTTTATTTATTTATTTATTTTTGGTCTTTTCGAGACAGGGTCTCCCTGTAGCCCCAGCTATCCTGGAACTCACTCTGTAGACCAGGCTGGCCTTGAACTCATAAAGATCCACCTTCCTCTGCCTCCCGAGTGCTAGGATTAAAGGCGTGTGCCACCGCACCCGGCATAGTTTTTTTATTTTATTTTATTTTTTCTTTTTGAGACAGGGTCTCCCTGTAGCCCCAGCTGTCCTGGAACTCTGTAGACCAGGCTGGCCTTGAATTCACAGAGATCAACCTGCCTCTGCCTCCTGAGTGCTAGGATTAAAGGAGTGTGCATAACAATGGGTGACATTGTTATGTACTTCACTGTAGTATCTGTGCACTCCACCTGATGCTGCTGAGTGTCCTTTCATGTGTTTTCTGACTAAATGACTATCTTTGTGATGCTCTCTTTAAGTCTTTTGTCCATTTTATTTAGTTCTCACGTTATTGTTTTAGTGTTTCTTTTAGACAGAGTTTTTCTTTAAATTAAATATAATTACATCGATTTATTTTGTGTATGTGATGGGGGTGTGCAGGTGCATGAGGACCCATGTGGAAGTCAGAGAACAACTTGCAGGAGTCAGTTCTATTATTGTTCTACCATGTGGGTTGCAGGATCAAACTCAAGTGGCAACTTCCTTTACCTGCTGAGCCATTTCACCTCCCCAAAAGCTTTTTCTTTAAAGATATAACTATGAGAATATTTTCTCTGTCTGTTGTTTACTCTTCACTAAGTTAAGTGGCAGTTTTTGAAAGAGGCATTTTACCACTCTGAGGTCTACTTCATGACTTTTTCTTTGATGATGCATGCTTTCTGTATCTTAGCTAAGAAATCTTTGCTGACCTTATACTCATGAAGATTCATATTTTCTCCTAGTTGTTTTATGGTTTCTGCTTCTAGATTCAGGTGTTTATTCTATTTTGAGCTAGTATCGCATGAAGTAAGAGTTAAGGTTCCACTGTCTACAATGACATCCAGTTATTTTAGCTCATTTATTTGGAGAAAACAAAGACCAATTGACTACTTATGTGAAAGTCTACTTTTGAATTCTTCATTTCTGTCTACTTCTCTGGATGTTTATCTGTATTTACGTGGTTGCTGTAACTTGGCTGTAAGTCTCACAGGCAGGTAATGCAAGCCTTACAAGTTTAGCTTTCTTTTTCAACATTGTTTTGGCTATTCTAGTTCTTTCGCATATTCATACATAAATATACATTTCAGAACTAGCTTGTCAAGTTTTTTTTAAAAGCCATCTGGAATTTGGGTTGGGATTATATTGAATCTATAGATCAATTTAGGCAAATTAACATCTTAAAAATATTGAGCAAAAAAATATTTAGTTTTCCAATCCAAAACATGGAATATTTCTCCATTTATTTAGATATTTGAAGTTTTTTCCTCAAATGTTTTATAGCTTGCTGCATACGAATCTTACACATTTTTTGTTAAATTTATTCCCAAGTAGATTTTGTTTTGTATGCTATTTCAAATGGCACTTTAAAAATCTCATTTTCAATTGCTCATTTCATGTATATAGGAATACATTTAAATTTTGTACAGTGACCTTTTAAAGTGATTCCTGAGGTTCCTTAAGATTTTCCATATACATGATCATGTCTGAATAAAGACAATTTTACTTGCTTTTTCTTTCTGTGTGGGTGTGTACACCTATATGTGTGAATAGTCCAGGGGCCAATGTCTGGTTTCATCTTTTTACTGATTTTTTTTTTTTTTTGAGACAGGATCTTACCATGTAGCCCTGATGAACTGGAATTCAAGAGTTCTGCCTACCTTTGCACACCCCCCCCCCCCTTTTTTTTTGTCTTTTTGAGACAGGGTCTCCCTATAGCCCCAGCTGTCCTAGAACTCACTCTGTAGACCAGGCTGGTCTTGAATTCACAAAGATCCGCCTGCCTCTGCCTCCCAAGTGCTAGGATTAAAGGAGTGGGCCACCACACCCGGCGTCCCCCTCCCCCCTTCTTTAGACAGGCTCTTTCACTGACTCTAGAGTTCATTGATTTACAGATTTTCCTGTCTTCCCCCTCCAGAGCTGGGATTACAAAAGTGTACAACTGTACCTAGCTTTTTACAAGGGTGCTGGGGATCAAGCTCAGGTCCTTACTGCTAGTACAATAGATGTTTTATTGACTGGGCCATCTCCACAGCCCCCATTTGCTTTCATTCTTTTCTTTCTTGCTTGTCCTGGAAAGCTGGCTTTAGCCTCTAGATCAGTGTTGAATAAGAAAAGCGGACTCACTCTGTTTTGGGTTCTATACTCTGGAGGAAAGCAATGGCTCCCCCCTTCCCCTCTCTACCCCCACCCCCCCTCAAGTATGACACAAGGTGTAGGTCCTTTTGGGTGGTTCTGTCACAATGAGGATTTCCCATTCATGAAGAACTTTTAGATGAACAGGTACTGAATTTTTCCTAAAGTACATATATTTGCAGTGTCCTGATCTAGTTTTCTCTTTAAGTCTCTCTCTCTCTCTATGTCAAATTATACAGACTGATTTTCAAATACTTAGCCAATCTGAATTCACTTGATCATGGTGCATTATCATATTTTTATTTCATTGAATTCAATTCGCTAGTATTTTGTTAACATTTTTCACATGTGTATTTATGAGGCATGTTAGTCTATAGTTTCATTTTCTCATAAATTCTTTGGTTTTATCTCAGGGTAATGCTGGTCTCATAAAATAAATGAGTTTTTTTTCCTTTTACTTCAGTATTCTGAAGAAATTTGTACACAATTACAGTTGTTCTTAAATGAACAATAAAATTACCCTATGAGGCTACCCTGGGTTTACACTTTCTTTTTTTGTAAAGTTTTTAAAAGAATTTTTAAAATTACATGTACTTATTTGTGTGTGCATATGTGTGCACACACACCACAGCAAGTACATGAAGGTCAGAGGACAGCTCACAGGAGTCACTTCTCTCCCTCTACCATGTGGGGGTCCAGGGAATCAAACTCAAGTTGTTAGCTTTGGCCGTAAGAGCTTTACCAGCTAAGTCATTCTGTTGGCCCATGTGGGGAAGTTTTAATTACAAATTCAACTTGTTTTTAAACAGAATAATGGTATTAAATTTTTTCTTCTTGAGTCACTTTTTTGGATTTAAGCACCTGATGCAATTTGTTCATTTAAATTGTCAAATTTTAGCATAATAATATTCATAATATGTTTATTTCCTTTTTCTAAAAACTAAGATTTCATTTTGGAATTTTTTAGGTTACAGAAAGTTATAAGACAGTACAAATAATACCTACATATGTCTCTTTCAGTTTGTTTCCTTGTTATATCTTACAATGTCACTGACAGTCTATAAAAATTAAGACTACAATGATGATGCATTGCTATTAGGAAAGTTAACACTTCAGTGGAAGTTTCCACTATTGTCCTTTTCCTGTCTCAGGATCCAACCCAGGACTCTACCTTGGACTTTATTGTCAAGCCTCCTTGTCTCCTCTGCTTGACAGCTGGAGAACTGTTTCTCGGCTATTTATTATTATTTTTTTATGGCCTTTTCACACACTAGTCAAGTATCTAGAGTACCTATGAAGTTTCTGCATAATTAGAAAACATATTTGGAAAGAATAATGTAGAGATAAAGAATTCTTTCTATCACATCATATCAGGTCATGTGACAGCCAGCTATTAAGGGAACTGTTTCCTTTGGAAGCTCTACTTTTAAAACTGCTTTTACTGCACGACACGGGTGCACAGACTTGCATGCAGGCAGTACATTCACACACATACAGAACTAAATAAAATTAATAAAAAAAAAAACTGCTTTTACGTTTGCATTACAGCACAGTGGATTACATGGTGGCACTCTTATTTACATATCACTCTTTTTTTTTTATTTTTTATTAATTTTATTTATTTCTGTATGTGTATGAATGTATTGTCTGCATGCAAGTTTGTGCACCCGTGTCGTGCAATGCCGCGGAGGTCAGAAGAGGGTGTCGGATTCCCCTGGAACTGGAGTTCTCCTGGAATTGGAGTTTCAGACGGTTCTCAGCCGCCATGTGGGTGCTGGGGATCGAACCCGGGTCCTCTGTAAGAGCGGTCGGCGCTCTTAACCGCTAGGCCATCTCTCCAGCCCTACATATCACTCTTACCTGTCCTGTTCCACATGTCCCCTCTTGCTTTTATGCCACACACATTCCATTGCTCTCCTTGAAAATGTTGTTTTAGAAGCCAAGATCTAACCCGTATCCCACAATGAACATGTTTCTGCAAGGAAGGAAGAGCATTTACAGGTATGATTTGACTTTCCTCTATACTGAAGACTCATTTCTTCTCACCATCTCTCCTTTTTAATTAGTGAGTACATGGTATATATTTTCCATTCTTTTAATTTTTATCTGAATCTTTATGTTTAAATTGGAATTCTTCTTGGGGATGGGAAGATGGCTCAGTCAATAACGTTCTTCCTGCATAAGCACAAGGACTTGAGTTTAGCTTCCCAGTCCCTATGTAAAAGCTGAGTGTGGCCACAGATATCTAGATCTCCAGTACTGGAAGACAGACAGGTGGATTTCTGGGGCTCCCTGGTCAGCCAGTATAGCTGAATCAGCACGCTCTCGGTTCAACAACAGACCCTGTCTCAAAAAAGGTGAAAAGAGATTGAGAAAAGACATTCAAGGTTGATCTGGCCCTCACATACATATATACACATGCATGTGCACACAAACATGTACATACACATAACATACATGCAGTACAGTTTTTATGGAAAGTACCCAATTGAACACTTTATATTATTAACTTCTTAAATTGGAGCATTTAGATGTATGATATGGTTTGAATTTGGAATCACTCACAGGCTCATGCTTTGAGCACTTGGCCTCATACCTGACACCAGGGACCCAGCCAATCTGTTCTGACTTCCCAGGTATGATAAACTGTAACTTTCTGAAACCATGAACATTTCTTTTTTTCTCCATTAAGTTTCTTCTGTCACAGTGATGAGAAACTAATGCAACACATGTTTAATATAACAATCGATGCAGTGGGTAAATCCATAATCTTTCTAATGTGTCATTTGTTTTTTCTGTGTGTGGTTCCTGGAAAATATTTTGAGCATTCAGTACTGCCTTGCTAGTTAGTTAACCCTGTCTTTTTACTTTCAGTAGTTTCTCAGAGGTCAATAATATTCATCTTTTTTAAATTTTATTTATTTCTGTATGTGTATGAATGTACTGTCTGCATGCAGGTTTGTGCACCCGTGTCGTGCAATGCCTCAGAGGTCAGAAGAGGATGTTGGATTCCCCTGGAACTGGAGTTCTCCTGGAATTGGAGTTTCAGACAGTTCTCAGCTGCCATGTGGGTGCTGGGGATTAAACCCAGGTCCTTTGTAAGAGTGGTCGGCGCTCTTAACCACTAGGCCATCTTTCCAGCCCCAATAATATTCATCTTTAACATGACACAGTCTATCTTTTAACAATATTACAATTTATGCATAATGTAAAAAATAATAAATAGCATGCTTCCATTCTTCAACTCTGCTCTGTCCTTTGTGATACTGTTGTTATATATTTTGCTTCTATTTACATAATAACATATAATACATTGTTATTATATTTTTTGGTCTTTTTTGAGACAGGGTCTCCCTATAGCCCCAGCTGGCCTGGAACCTGTGATGTAGACCAGGCTGGCCTTGAACTCACAGAGATCTGCCTGCCTCTACCTCCCAAGTATTGGGATTAAAGGCATGCACCACCATGCCCAACTTTTCATTATGTTTTATAGAAATTAAAAACAAGAAAGTAAGTTTCTTTCTTTCTTTTTTTTTTTTTTTTTTGGTCTTTTCGAGACAGGGTCTCCCTGTAGCACCAGCTATCCTGGTACTCACTTTGTAGACCAGGCTGCCCTTGAACTCACAAAGAATCCGCCTGCCTCTACCTCCCAAGTGCTAGGATTAAAGGCATGTGCCACCACGCCCGGCGAAAGTAAGTTTCTTATATTTAGCTACATGTTTACTGTTTCTGGCTGTCTTCACTCCTTTGTCATATAGTTTCTTTACATTATTATTTCGAACCTGAAGAATTTCCTCTGCTATCTCTTGTAGCTTAGATCTGTCTCTGTTGATAATTATTTTTTTATTATTTTAATTTTATATGTATGAGTGTATTGCCTGCATATATGTAAATGCACCCATGTGGTCCAATGCCAGCAGACACCTGAAGAAGGCATTTGCTCCCCTGGAACTGGATGGAGTTAGGAATGGTTGTTAGCTGCCATGTGGGTGCTGGGAATTGAACCTGGGTCCTCTGCTAAAGTAATCAGTGGTTAGCCGGGTGTAGTGGTGCATGCGTGTAATCCCAGCAGTTGGGAGGCAGAGACAGGCGGATCTCTGTGAGTTCAAGGCCAGCCTGGTTTAGAAAGTGAGTTCCAGGGAGACTGTCTCAAACACACACACACACACACACACACACACACACACACACACACACACACACAAAAGTAGCCAGTGGTCTTAACTGCTGAGCCAATTCTCTAAACCCTCCTATTTTATCTTATTATTTTTGGTGTTTTTGAGACAGGGTCTCCCTTTAGCCCCAGCTGTCCTGGAACTTGCTCTGTAAACGAGGCTGGCCTCGAACTCACAGAGATCCACCTGCCTCTGCCTCCCAAGTGCTGAGATTAAAGGTATGCACCACCACACCCAGCTCTCATTTGTTTTTAGAAAAATATTCAAAAGTTTACTTTTATCTTTGGAGCACTTTTTTTTTTTTTGACACAGGGTCTCCCTTTAGTCCCAGCTGGCCTGGGGCTCGCTCTATCGATCCAGCTGGCCTTGAACTCACAGAGAGCTGCCTGCCTCTGCCTCTGAGTTCTGGGATTAAAGGCATGCACCACCTTGCTGGCACTAAAGATGGTTCTTAGCCACCATGTGGGTGCTGGGAATCAAACCTGGGTCCTCTGCAAGAACGGTCAGTGCTCTTAACTACTGAGCCATCTCTCCAGCCCCTGGAGCACATTTTTAGTGGTGATAGAATACTTAGGTTGAAAACTTCTATTTCATTACTTTCAAAATATTGTCCCATTTTGTTCTGCCTTACACAGCTTCTGATAAGAAGTCTTCTGTGATCATTTCCTTCCTTTAATTAAACAATATTTTATTTAT
Organism: Rhizomys pruinosus; assembly: GCA_009823505.1. Classification (NCBI taxonomy): domain Eukaryota; kingdom Metazoa; phylum Chordata; class Mammalia; order Rodentia; family Spalacidae; genus Rhizomys; species Rhizomys pruinosus. Next base: position 2,575,832 of record VZQC01014654.1, read on the forward strand.
TATTTTTATTTTATGTATATGACTGTATTGCCTGCAGAGTCAGAAGAGGGTGTTGGATCCCCTGGAACTGAAGTTACAGACTATTGTTAGCTGCCATGTGGAGGCTGGGAACCAAATCTAGGTCTCCTATAAGAGCAGCCAATGCTCTTAACCACTCACTGAGTCATTTCTCTCCAGCCCTTCTTTTTTTCCCCCTCTAGCTAACTTTTTTTTTAATTTTTTAAAATTTTATTTATTTTTGTATGTGTATAAATGTACTGTCTGCATGTAGGTTTCTGCACCCATGTGCAATGCTGCGGAGGTCAGAAGAGGGTGTCGAATTCCCCTGGAACTGGAGTTCTCCTGGAATTGGAGTTACAGATGGTTCTTAGCCACCATGTGGGTGCTGGGGATCAAACCCAGGTCCTCTGCAAGAGCAGTCGGTGCTCTTAACCGCTAGGCTATCTCTCCAGCCCCCCCCCCCAGCTAACTTTAAATGTTTCTCTGTTACTAGCTTTAAGGAGTTATCACAGCATTGGTTTAGTTCAGTCCAGTGTGCGTGCATCTGGTTCATGAAGTTTCTCGCTTTCATAAAAAATTTTAAAAATTGACTAATTTCTTTAAATTTCTTTCTGTCTTCCCTCATTGTCTTCATCTACTGGGACTCTAACTACATGCATGCTAGTTCTGTTTATACCGAGGCATGGGTCACTATCAACTCCTCCCCCCCTTTATATTAGTTTTTATGACTATGCTCTCAAGCTCAAATCTCTCTCTCTTTCTTTTTTCTTTTTGTCTTTTTGAGACAGGGTCTCTCTGTAGCCCCAGCTGTCCTGGAACTCGCTCTATAGACCAGGCTGGCCTTGAACTCACAAAGATCCGCCTGCCTCTGCCTCCCAAGTGCTAGGATTAAAGGCGTGCACCACCACACCCGGCTCAAGCTCAAATATCTTTTATTTCTCTCACTGGGTCCTCCTTTCAAAGCATGGGCCTATCTACCATCTTATATCTGTTTTATGCTTCTTGCCTGATATTTCTATTCTCATCTGACTCTGTTTACACTAATTTTCCTCTTGTTATGGGTATGTTCTCAATTCTCAGTGTGTCTTGTACTTTTACAATAACACACCTATTAGTGCACACCTGCAATCCCTGCACTTGGGAGGCTGCAGCAAGAGGATGAGGCATTCAAGAACTGCCTAGTCTATGAAGCAAGACCCTGTCTTAAATAAACAAAAATAAATAAATGATGCTGATATTGATGTTACATTTTTTGAGTGGTGGGTTTTTGCTGTCCTCTTTTAAATAGGATTAAAGTTTATTTTGACAGGAGATTAAATTTTTCCTCCTATACTTTTGGAAGCTAAATTTCTGGGACATCAGGTTGATCCTTTCAAGGCTGTGGAAATAGGCTTGTTTAAAACTTAATAAAGTTTATACATATAAGCATGGACTCACATTATTTTAAAAGTTATATCTGGGCTGGAGAGATAGCCTAGCGGTTAAGAGCACCGACGCTCTTGCAGAGGACCTGGGTTCGATCCCCAGCGCCCACATGGCGGCTAAGAACCGTCTGTAACTCCAATTCCAGGAGAACTCCAGTTCCAGGGGAATCCGAGACCCTCTTCTGACCTCCGCGGCATTGCACGACACGGGTGCACAGACCTGCATGCAGACAATACATTCATACA
>VZQC01014654.1:2579337-2624214 GCA_009823505.1 Rhizomys pruinosus
TCTGAGACAGCCCAACGCTATGTCACTCTGAGCAAAGGCTTACTCTGAGACAGCCCAACGCTATGTCACTCTGAGCAAAGGCTTACTCTGAGACAGCCCAATGCTATGTCACTCTGAGCAAAGGCTTACTCTGAGACAGCCCAACGCTATGTCACTCTGAGCAAAGGCTTACTCTGAGACAGCCCAACGCTATGTCACTCACCTTTGTTGCTGATTTAACTGTCACAAATTCTCCACTTGCATGGTCACCCCCAAGTCCCAGGAATGAAGCCCATTTCCTCATACCTAGAGGCTAGGAAACATATCCTAGGTCATACAGCTAGGAAGTAAGAGATATCTATCTTATACCTGTCATCAATTTTTCCTGTATATGTAATGTCATGGATGTTGGTTGACATTCTGACCATAACCTCTAGGAAGAACATGGTACTAAAACATTTCCAGGTTCTTCCCAGAAGCAGGGTAGAACCAGAGAACAGAATCCTGTAATTCCTCCTTGTAATGACTACAGCCTCTGATTCCTGCTACTGACTTCTCCAGGGTGCCAGGGTCCAAGTCCACAAACTGATGGATCATCTACTAAGCATTTACCATGGGTGGAAAACTCCAGAAGACAGGCAAGACTATTGACTAATGAGTTTCTTCTCCCCTCCAAACCCAACACTCCTATTAACTGCAGCTTTATTTATAGGGCGAACAGTTACCAGCAAAAGAAAAGTTGATAATAATACAGCCACCGATGCCGCACAGCACTGCGTCTTACAAAATACAACCCTCAAATGCAGAGAACATTCAGGCTCATAGTGAACTGACAGGACTTAACTACCTTGCTGAACTACCAGGTTAAATCCTCAAGTATACTACAAGGAAGTTATACAAGTGGCACCAACAACCATATCCTCCACTATGGTCACACACACCATGGAGATAGCTGGAGGTGTGATGACCACCCCATTTTAGGGATGAGAAATGGAAGCTCTAAGAAGCGACAAAGCTTGTTCAAGGTGGCATATTTACTGTGCCTCTTCCTCATCTACGGAACTGGAAAAGATGCTGTCCCCCTTCTCTCGAGTTTCTTTGGGCTGCTATGGGGATCAGAGGTTCTATCTGCACAATGCTAGGCACACAGTAGCTCTCAATATACAGTGGCTATCACTGTGACTTTTTAATACATGCTGTCAGGAGCTGCGGTAGCAGCAGCCTGTTGTTAGCGACAGATTGGCTCTCATTTCCAGGGCTGAGGACAGTCACAGGAGGCAGAATCAGAGTGGTAGAGAAGGTGCCAGGCTTCAAGTACCAAGTTGAGGGCTCCTGCACACTAGCACCTCTTGCTTTGCCTCATCTGACCCTTCCAACTGCCCCAAACAGAAGGAGCAGGAGGCAATGGCCACTGGAGACAGCCTCAGGGCTGAAAGGCCCTGCGAGTGGGTGTCGAGTGCACACCAGAATCGAGCCTTGTTTCTGTGTTCCCAGAGTGGCCTCAGCAGCACAGACCAGCCCTTGTGGTCTCTCTGGGCTGAGCTGGAACAGGCTTTTGATTTCCTTCCACTCCTGGCTGGAGGACTTGGTGGTTAAGCTGTGTGGAGTGTTTACTTTTTCAACAATGGCAGCAGGCTGAAGAAGAGGAAAAACCCTGGCCCCCTTTCCTGACTTAGCAGTCCAGGGTCCCCTTAGTAACCAAAATGTCCCCAGCACTGGGCTCCAGGCAGGAGCTGGGTCGGCACAGTTTCCTCTCAAGGGATAATGCTTCCCTGCCAGTGGCAAGGCCTCTTCTAAAGGGGCTGGCATGGGCTCAAGGGGCTTCCTGAAGCTCATAGTTCCCAAGGAAAGAACACTGGTGGCTTGGCCAGAGGGTACTCTCCCCTCAAAAGGCTCAAGGAAACAAGAAGGAAGAAAGACAAGAAAACACTCCAACAGAGGCTGTATGGCCAAAGTGCTGGTGGAGAGGGATAGTTTCTAGATGCCAGCTCGTTTCATCTCCAGCATGGTCACGAGGGAAGAGCCCAGCATCTTCACTGCAAAGAGGGAGGCTCAGAGGAGCAAGCAAACTTCCCAATGCCACACAGCCAGGGAGAGCAGCAGACCTGGCTATGGGGTGGAATCTGAAGAGACCCCCAGATCCATATGCTCAGGACTCATACTGAGTACCTGTGCAGGGTGGGCACTTATAACAGACACTCTCAGGGCCTGCTTTCTCTTGTGAGAAATTGTGCTTGCCTTTTGCAGCATGAATTATACATCTTTTTCTGCTCAAAAATAGAAAGATAGGCCACTAAACCAATAAAGCAAATATAGGTCTCCTTGGTCAAGCAAGACTTCTCCGTCAGCACCAGCTACACCTCACCTGCCTGGAAATACTGTGCAGCAGTGGCAGCCATATGCCTGTATATCCCAAATCTAATTGGCTATTAGCTCTCTCCTTGGAGGAATAACCCAAGGCTGATGCCACAAGCTTACATCCTCTAATGGTTAGGAGATGTTATAAGCCACAGTAAGACCCTGTCATATTTTACAGAAAAAATGTAATTCATGGATTAGCATACCATCCAAACATCTGTGTCTATACCAAAGTAACCTACCATAACAATTAGTACTGTTTAAATACCTATATATCTAATTGCTTGTGCTTCATTAGGATTGAAAGGTTATTCCTGGACAAACTGTCAGCCCATGAAAGGAAACAGCCAGAATTGACCAGAATCCAAAACAACAGCTCCAGAGAAAGTAGACTGTTTTGCTTCTCGTCCACCTGTGCCCCTTTTCTTTTTTTTGGGGGGAGGGTCTTTTTGAGATAGGGTCTCCCTGTAGCCCCAGCTGTCCTGGAACTCGCTCTGTAGACCAGGCTGGCCTTGAACTCACAAAGATCCACCTGCCTCTGCCTCCCAAGTGCTAGGATTAAAGGCATGCACCACCACGCCTGACTTGTGCCCCTTTTCTAAGCCTAGGGAACAATCTGCGGAAGAGGGGGGCATGATAGAATGTAAGGGCTGCGAATGGGGTGAATGGCAAAACTACAGCAATATAGTCTGGACACTCTATTGATCAACTTGATTGAACATACAAGCCCCCCCAGCTGGATGGTGGGACCCATGGGCTGTGTGGGTTTGGGCACAACTGCTTGCAAATTGGTTTTACATGAAGGATGCTTGTATTCATAAATTATTACTTATTGTTAAAAAATAAAAAAAATAAAGACGTAATTAAAAAAAATAGAAAGATAGGAAAGTTCAAAGAGTACCATTTGAGGCCACCATCTTGGGATATTCTTTTTTACATCTCTCCCTCCCTACTTTGTAAACCGCAGCTCTAAATCCTTCTTCAAGCTCCCTCCCTTGATTTTCTCCTGATCACAGCTTAAGCAATTAAAATGTCATTAAAAGCTATGTGAAGGTTACTAATGTTCCAGAGTGTTCTGATACATGGAAGCAAACTCAATCAAGACCCTTTGGTTGAATGTTATTTCCAGTGCTTAAGAAATGAATACAGCCGGGCGTGGTGGCGCACGCCTTTAATCCTAGCACTCGGGAGGCAGAGGCAGGCGGATCTTTGTGAGTTCAAGGCCAGCCTGGTCTACAGAATGAGTTCCAGGACAGCTGAGGCTACAGGGATACCTTGCCTCGAAAAGACAAAAAAAAGAAAAGAAAAGAAATGAGTACATATGATGTGGCCATGGAATCTGAAAGTGTAAAGCTTTATGCTTTAGGATGGGTTCCTAGAAGTGGAACTGAGATTCCACTTCTTAAAAAGTGTCCCTTTCAAATCCGACTCTGTGAGAGATATCTTTACTTCCAATTATTTTAAAATCATTTTATCCACAGCTTGTGTTTCCTACTCTAAGTGAAGAAAAATCAGCAAAGACACGAGCAGATGTCAAAATAGTCCTCCAAAAATCCTACCCAATTAAAACACTTACGAGTACTGCAGCACACCGAGACAGCTCTCCGGTAGCTTGTCCCACCAACACATTCCCTCTCTTTTTAGTTACAGCATATGCCAAAGCTCCTGCCAGCTGCAAACCCTTCCCCCATCAGACTCCATAGGCTTCTATTCAGAATGGGAAGAAGAAAAAGAAAACAACACTGACATACACACCGGCTTCCCAAATGGCATTTCTTACACAGAAACACAAAAACAGCATCGTCCTCATCAATACTGTTCATTAAGAAGTCTTTTCCTGTGTTTTGTCAGTTTTAGCTTGGCTCTAACTTTTGGACCAGGGAAGGGAACAATGTAAGGAATGTGAGATGCTCAGGGGCAGCTCGGAGGACATTGTATGAGTTACCTCTAAGCTCATCCAGACCACATGGGGATCCTTAACTACTGCACTGGATGTCACAAATCCATCAGGCTTCCAGCTAGGAAGCTGGGACATAGCTGAACCAGCTTCTTCCTGTGATGTTTAGAGATGCTCATGTGTGGAAAGCAGTTTTAGCATGATTTCCAGAATTTGGTGGCTCTGAGCCCAGGCCACTCTGAGGGCTTGCTGCATATGACCCTGGCTTCACACAATCAGAGAAACATGTTGATTATACTTACTTAGGTATCTGATTTCTTCTCTCTAGGTTTTGAGTGAATGAATGAATGAAGAGAGAGGCAGAAAAACTCAGAGGTGAGAATCACAGATCCAAAAGCCAGTCTGAGTTCTACTCAACCACTCCCAGCCATACCCACTTGGGTAAGTCAATCTTTCTTTTTTTTTTTGGTCTTTTCGAGACAGGGTCTCCCTGTAGTCCCAGCTGTCCTGGAACTCACTCTGTAGACCAGGCTGGCCTTGAACTCACAAAGATCCGCCTGCCTCTGCCTCCCAAGTGCTAGGATTAAAGGCGTGCGCCACCACGCCCAGCCAGTAAGTCAATCTTTCTATACCTCAGTTTCCTTCCTCCTTAGGTTCAGGTAACAGAACCTATCTTATAAGCTTGCTATGTGCCTTTTAAAGGTATTTAAAGTATTTGACACATAGGAAGTGCAAGATAAGTGTTTGTTATGTAAACACTAATAATCTTTTGAGGGGAATAAAAATATTCTGTATCTTCATGGGTAACTAAAACTATCAAAATTTGTTGAATCATTCATGTTAAATGGATGGTTTGTTGTACATGAACTGCACTGAAATGAAGCTGAAAAACATACTGAACTATGACCACAAGACAGAATAAACTCACAAGAGACCTGGAAAGGCAGCAGGATATGCATGATGGTGAACGAATCCTCAGGTGCTCTTTTCAGGGCTGTTCTGCCAAGGTTTGGCTTCCTCCACCCTTCATGTCAGCCCTGAAAAACTTTCTTTTGTATCGTGCGCTCTTATGATAAGCATAAACACTGAGAGCCCTTGGACTTTTGAAATACTTTCCAACACAAGAAGGGATCTATGAGAGTCATCTACTTCTGATGTCCCCTGTAGCTGAGATTTCATACAGCCTTCCTCTCTAAAGTAGGATGCATAAAAATAACATCTGCTGGGGGCTGGAGAGATAGCCTAGCGGTTAAGAGCACCGACGCTCTTGCAGAGGACCCGGGTTCGATCCCCAGCACCCACATGGCGGCTAAGAACCGTCTGTAACTCCAATTCCAGGAGAACTCCAGTTCCAGGGGAATCCGAGACCCTCTTCTGACCTCCGCGGCATTGCACGACATGGGTGCACAGACCTGCATGCAGACAGTACATTCATACACATACAAAAATAAATAAATAATAAAAAAAAATAAAAAAAAAAAAAACATCTGCTACACTCATTCAAATCATATCAACCCCACCCCCTCCACAGAGGGTGGCGGCTATCCAGGAAAGGGATTGGCCAGCTAGTGATAAAAGGCAGGACTCACAGTCAGGTCATAAAACGAAGAGGAAGCATTGGCATCAGAAGGGATGTGGGTGCTGCAAACATGCAGTGCTGGCCAGCTGGGAAGCCAATTGACTACATGTTGAGGAGCAGGGCCCAGCTCCACCTTAGCCTCTTCCAATATACTGTGCAGCTGAGGGAAGTGCCCTGTGCCACGATGGAGTTACTGGGGAGGGTCACCGATGTGAATCTTGTTGTCCTTATACAAAGACCACCTCTGGTGGGTCTGGAGAGATAGCCTAGCGGTTAAGAGCACCGAATGCTCTTGCAAAGGACCTGGGTTCGATCCCCAGCACCCACATGGCGGCTGAGAACCGTCTGTAACTCCAATTCCAGGAGAACTCCAGTTCCAGGGGAATCAGGGATCCTCTTCTGACCTCTGAGGCATTGCACGACACAGGTGCACAAACCTGCATGCAGACAGTACATTCATACACATACAAAAATAAATAAAATTTCAAAAACAAAAACAAAACAAAGACCACCTCTGGAGTAGAGCCATGCCTCACCTTTCTGCAATGCCCAGCATAGATAGTCTGACATAGGCACATGCTCCTTAGCTGGAGAGAGTGGAACAGCCATGAATGGCACCACTCTACTGGGAGGCCAGACTCATAGCAGGTGTCACTGTGAACCCACACGGACCATGCAAGCCCACTGTAAGCAAACTGAAGTCTTCCAGTTAGAACAATGGGAATAGCAATGATGACAGCAATGACAAGAACCACAAAAAATTATCATGATTAATTAGCACTGGATGAAATCACAGTAGACAGGGAAGGCAGGCGTTAACTCAGGATGAAGATGGGGGCTCTGGAATGAGACCACTTCATCCAATCCTTGCCTTGGCACTGTAACTTCCAATAAATTATTCTGAGCCTGTTTTCTTATCTACAAAGTATATCTCTGTGTGGGTGTGTACATTTCACCAAGCTGTGTTGTGAAGAGAGTAAACCATGTATGAAGAATTTAGCACAATGAGCTGGGCGTGGTGATGCATGCCTTTAATCCCAGCACTGGGAAAGCAGAGGCAGGTGGATTCCATGGGATCATGGCCAGCCTCATCTACATAGCCAGTTCCAGGCCAGCTGGGGTTATAGGGAGACCCTGTCTCAACTCTCCTCTACCCCCTGAGGAAGAGTTTAATAGAATGCCTGATTATACTAAGGGGTTGATACATGAGGTGCTACTGGAATGTTCTTTCCTTGCTATTTGACGGTTACCCCAATAAAAGGGGTAGGGGTCTAAGGAAACAGTCAAGCTGATTTCAGAGAAAGGGAGAGACTACTAAGATTCTAAGACCATGCTTTTGCACATTACAATCTAGGCTACTATTAACCTACTGTTCTTTTCCTCACTCTGGCTCAGGCTCAGAGGGCATACTGTCCAAGTCTGAGACTTAGCCTCGGTTCCATGATGCTGTGGGCAAGTCACTCAGCCCTTGTGCCTGTTTAACTATCTGAACAATGGAAATGAAGCAGAACCAATACCCAGGACAGTGGTTAGCTGTAGGCTGGAGGAAACCAGGAGAGTGGGCACAGGAAGGACATCTGGGTGATAATGCCAGCTCTTGATGTGGGTGGTGGCTGAACAGTGTGTCCCCATGACAGATCTCAGCTCACTGTACACTTGGAACAGGTACACATTCTTTCTTTTCTTTGTCTTTTAGTGTTAGATATTTAGCTACTCTTTTTATGAAAAATTGATACAATATGGCTAGTTATGATCTGAAGTCATGGGCAGCATCCACTCTGCAATGACCTGTGGTAGCACCACTGAGCCCAGAGTGTGGCTGCTGACCCTTGTGTTTTCATTTTATATATTATCATTACTCCAAGTGTGAATGTTGACAGGCAAATTTGCAAAGGTGCTTCAGCTCTGTGCTTTCGTTATGGGCTTCAAGGATGGAACTCAGGCTGTCAGGCTTGTGCAGCAAATGCTTTTACCCACTGAGCCATTACTAGCTCCTGACACTTGTTTTGAGAGGACTCAGCATCCTCATGTCCATAAACACTATGCTTTGGTTCACATAAAGCCCCGTCTCAGATCATCCCTCTGGAAGAGGCTATGACTGACCTGGCTCCTGATTCAGGCTAGATATCTTGCCAAGTATTTCTCAGCAGCTTTCCCTCCAAAAGAATATAGGAAAAATTAAACCCAAAGAGGCATCCCAATAATTTATTGATCAAAATTTTATACTAAATGACTACCGCAGAGCTTCATGTAGTCACGTCTACTAATTTTATGCCCAGGATTACAGAGGATCTGCAGGGGCCTACAAGTGCCAAGAGGTGTTAAATGCTCTTGCCTACAGCATCACAATGACAGCTACTAGTTGTATCCTTAGATGGCCAAGCCCTGCAAAAGAGAAAGAGGGACACTGAAGGTCAAAGAGTAAAGCCACACGGCTTAGCCCTGAACCCAGGTGACCAGCAACCTAGGGAGCCCAGCAATACCCCTGCACTCCGCACCCCGCCATACCACTTGCTCTGATGTATTGTTTCCATTGACAAATACAGTAGACTTGGGTCCGCAGGCCCTCACCATTGTGATGCCTGGCTTAGACTCCATTAAGATTCCCTGGGATACCATACCCATCTAATGGATGAAGAAACTGAGGCTAAAGAGATGAAGCAATGCGTCCATGTTGTTAGAGAAAGGACATGGGTGTGGGTTGCAGAGTTCTTTGTACTACGCCGCATATATAAAATGAGCCCAAATGCATGCGCATACATATGAGCATATAACAAAGAACAGCTTGGGGAGCCAGTGGCCTCCTAGGAGGAAAGGAAAGAAAGCAGAGGGAAAGAGGAAAGGATGGGAAGAGAGGCAGGCAGGATTCGAGACTCTTTATTCTCTCCTGAAATCTTGGGTATATAAAGATGAAAAGTGACACTTTCCTCCCCTTCCTTGGGCCCTAGAGGTCATGAGCTGCCAAGCAGTTGATAAACGTGGTGGCTTTGCTTTGGAGACGCCGATGTGCTCCTTCCTGCCCCACAAAATTAAAATCTAAGCCCACAGTTCAGAGACCCTAAGTACCCACTGGAATTTCCCAGGATGCTTTAAACAGAAACAGAAGCTTGGCAGGGGAGGGAAGTGGGACTAATGCTCTCGGGTCAGGCCAAATCCACCCACAAGGTAATAAGCACTGACGTTCATTAACAGAGCTAGAGATCCTCACACCAGGTCAGCACAGGGCCTGCACTTCAACCTCTTCTGAGTGGCCACATGCATTGGTCAACTATTCAGGAGAGCTGCTGGGCTGTCAGGATGCAGGGACGATTATACTATGATCACTGAACTCATGGGATTGCCAGCCTCCCTATGATGCATCCTGAGAAAACTGGAGAAAGGATGGGGAGGTGGTCGCCTCTCTCCAGCGGAGTCTACATGCACCTGGAGTCTGTCAGGGGAGCCAGAAGGGCCAAGGCTGGCATCCTGGCTTTTTTTACATTTTATTTTATTTATTTGTATGTGTATGAATGTACTGTCTGCATGCAGGTTTGTGCACCCGTGTCGTGCAATACCCCGGAGTTCAGAAGAGGGTGACAGACTCCCCCGGAACTGGAGTCAAAGACCGTTCTCACCTGCCATGTGGGTGCTGGGGATCGAACCTGGGTCCTCTGCAAGAGCAGTCGGCACTCTTAACCGCTAGGCCATCTCTCCAGCCCCCTTGGTTTTTTTACTTAGTATTTAGGTAGCTTCAGGTGAGTTACTACCTCCAAGACTGGAGGAATTTCTGCTGGGCGCCAGGTTCCCTCCTGCGACAGCTAGCAAGCAGAACCTGGTCAATGCAGATAGACCTCCTCCTTGCAGCTGGGTTCCTTCCAGTGTTTCTCCTGAAGGTACAATTTACAAGTCCACCCCAAAGCAGATTCTATTCAGCTTGGGTGGAGAGTGAGCCCTTCCTGCCTGTCTCTGCCACTGCCAAGAGACTCAGTGTCCCTGTGCATGTGTGTGTAGAAAAGGATGAGAATTCTACATTGTCTATTCCCTCTCTCTACTGGTGGTAAGCACAAATGAGGGACTAAAAAGTGCATCTGGTGAGACACACTGACTCTTTCCAGCTGCCTCCTGCTCCCACCACAAGAAGCAGTCTCCAAACCTGAGTCAGGTACAATGGACAAGAGGCTAGTGGCCCTAAATAACCTCCTCAGGTTATGCTTCTCATGGCTTCACACATTCAGTCATTCTCCCTTAAAATTATGGTTTTAACCCACCTTTTCCCATATACCAAAGTGATGCTGTCACTTAGAAAGTGTCATGGAGGTCTAGAATGATTTTTATTTTTTTGGTATTTTTGAGATAGGGTCTCCCTGTAGCCCCAGCTAGTCTGGAACTCACTTTGTAGACCAGGCTGGCCTTGAACTCACAGAGATCTGCCTGCCTCCTGCCTCCTGAGTGCTGGGATTAAAGGTGTGTGCCACCATGCCCGGTGCAATCTATTCTTTTTAACTTTTTTTTCCATTTTATTCTTGTATGTGTATGACTGTACTGTCTGCATGCAGGTCTGTGCACCTGTGTCGTGCAACGCTGCAGAGGTCAGAAGAGGGTACTGGATTCCCCTGGAACTGGAGCCAAAGATGGTTCTCAGCCGCCATGTGGGTGCTGGGGATCAAACCCAGGTCCTTTGCAAGAGCGGCCGGTGCTCCCAACTGCTAGGCCATCTCTCCAGCCCCAGTGCATTCTATTTTTAAATGTCCTCTAAGCAGCATTGTGGAGTAGGCATCATAGTCTCATTTTAGAGAAAAACAATGGAAGCACTCAAAGACAAGTGACTTACTCCAAAGGCTCAGAGTAGTAACAGAGCCATCAACTGAGCTAGGGACTGACCCATCCCAAGCCTGGGGCCCTTCTGCTCCTATGTGGAACAACACGGAGGTGGTGCTGAGTACTTCCTGAAGACAACAGCCACATGTTTGTCTAGTGACCTCAGAGCCAGACTATATCTTAGCACCATGTCTAAGGGTGCTAAGATGAGTTGGGTCAGTGTGATAGTTTTTGCTTTTGCTTTTTAAAAAATTTCATACAATGAAATAACTTGGCTTGGATATTTGTCTTGCTAATTACTCAGTGTGGCTGGATGAGCTACTTAACTTCGCTGTGCCTAAACTTGGAAGATACAATACCAATACCAGAACACAGGCTTGTGAGGAAAATTAGAGAGTAAGTTTGCAATGTTTCTAGTAGTTGGATTTAGAAGCTATTCTGGGAGTCTAAGAGAATGTGGACTCTCCTAGTCCCCAAACAATCTGGGACTACCCTATCATAAAAGTAGGGCCGTACTCCTACACAACTGCCACTGGCCATCATTCATTCATCACCAAGCACAGCAAACCCCAAATCTCATCTCCACCTGCCTTTTATTTGAAATGTCAATTTTTAAAGAGTGGAGAGGTTGGAGACCCAATTTAACAAGCACACTGAAACATTGTTTATTGCTCCCATAAACATGGCTTAGTGAGAATTACGGACTTAATCAAAGGGAACTGATCTCCCGTGAAAAGGAGCACTTGAAATTTCAGGAATGGCACTTTCACTGTGAAAATCTCTTACTTTGCAAACAAACTACAGAGGGCCTTAAATATGTGGGCAGTAAAGGGTGGCCATTGCTATGATCTGTCCTTCATAGGAGCCTCTGAGCCCTAAAGGTCCACAGCACCTTGAAGATCTAGGAAAAATGGCTGAGAAATCATGTTCAGGAGACATGGCTTGAAAAACACCAAGAAGATCTGCCAAATGGGAAGTAGGACTTAGCTAGATGCTAAGGGCTCCCTAGAGAGGACCCAGCCCTATGAGACCAGGCTGTGTAGAAAGCAGCTGCACTAACTGAGCTGTCTCACCTCCTGTATGTTACAAGAAGCATGTGGCAAGAGGGAAGGCTTGGGGGAATCTGCTTTGCAGAGAAGAACTACTCTGTAATCTACTCCACTGTATGGTGTTTGTGGGAGCTATTTTTCCTTTAAAACAACCACCTTTCAAGGATGAAGTCCTTGGAACCAAAACTTCCCAATCTGAGGCTTCATTAGAGCTGTTCTGATCATTCCAGGAAAGGTTCTCATAAGACACCCAATCCTGCCTGGCTGCCAGAGCCAGGAAAGGCAACAGATATAAAATTTTATTATTTCAATGCCCCAGTAGCAGCCAGGAGGACTTAATGAAATTGCCAAGATTTACAATCTGAAACAGCTATTGCACAGACAGATATGGTTAAAGGAGCTGCGCCCTCTGCCCTTTCAGCCCTTTGATCCTCTCACGGCAGGTGGCCTGGAGCCCCTCCTGGGCATCTTCCCTCTCTTCCAACACTGCTGATCCTTGATGTGCAATAAGCCTGACCCTATACAGGTGACTCACATGCTGATCGCCAGCAGCTGCTGCTAATGGAACAGTCTAGGCCTGGAGAGTCTGGCTCTGAGGTGGGGGAAGAGGAGTGGGTAGGAAGCATCTAAGTAGTGCTGAAATGAGGCTCAAGGACGATGTCCCATAGTCATGGCCCAGCAATGGGTAATTATGTCATTATCAGAAACTGTCCCTAGAAATGGCACTCTCTTCTGCTTCCATTTATACTTTGAGTTAGAAAAAACAAAAACAAAACACCTTTTAAAACTCAATCACAAATATAAAAAAAAAAAAAAAGGGCTGAAAGAAAGAAAGAAAGAAAAAAAAATCAACCTCTCAGTCCTAAATGTATCTCTTAGAACTTCCCCAAAACCATGTGCAGCAAATTTATACCAACGAAAATCAAAACAATTTTTGGAAACCTAAAATTGACTGTTTTCAGTTCCATGAAATTTCATTTAAAAAACCCCATATGCCAAAATGTCCAAATTTTCTTATTTTTAAAAATTGGGATGACTTCCAAAAATCATAGCTATCTTTTTCTTTCTCTCTCTTCTCTCTCTCTCTCTTTTTTTTTTTAATCTTCTAAAGCAAGGGATGGGTAATGCGCATATGTACTTACCAAGCTTCATAATTTAACCCATTTGGTCAGTACAAAATATTTGCAGTCAAATAAATGCTGAATAGGGCCTTTTCCAGACCATGACTGCAGGGCGCCCAGGTTTAACAAGACACTGGGTATGGCTTAAGAAGTATTCAGGCTGGGCATGGTGGCGCATGCCTTTGATCCCAGCTCTTGGGAGGCAGAGGCAGGCGGATCTCTATTAGTTCAAGGCCAGCCTGGTTTACAGAGTGAGCTCCAGGCCAGCTGGGGCTACAGGGAGACCCTGTTTCAAAAAGACCAAAAAAAAAAAAAAAAGTATTCAAGAGTCCAGGCAACCCCAGTCTGCCTCTTTTAGCTTTTGGTTCAATGGAAAGAAGCATTTTAGGCAGGATATACAAACCACTCTCTGGGATGCTGGTGACTTCTAACAATACTTAATGACATCCATGGATCACACTTAAGCAAGCCTGAAGTCAATGCCTATGTTTCAAAGCAAACACAAAGTGGTGGCCCCAAACTTTACCTGTCAAGGTCTATGCTTAGTTTATATGGCCAAAGGAAATGATCCTTTGCAGTCTAAATGGCATATATCTTACTGTTCAACTTTAAATTCATTTTGAACTCAGCTGAGAACCAAATATGGAAAAAAGAGGCTTACTGACTACTACAGTTTGTTCACATTTTCCTCTGTGGTTTATAGAGAAAGTGTTTAGCAAGAGATGGAGAAAGGCACATTACATCACAGTTGGGCTACTTTGTACAAACTTTTAGAAAAAATCATTAATAATATCTGCAATTGAGCAAGGGCCTGCTCACAAGTATATGAGGCTTAATGGTCACACTTCAGGTAAGAAACCACATTTAGCTGATGGGGGTCTGAAGGTACACAGTGCCACCTCAGTGACTTGCCCCAGCTATACAGAGACAAATGCTGGAGCTGCTCCCAAAGCCCACAGTCCATCCACATTTTACTCAACAAAAGCAAAATACAAACAAAACAACATGCAGTAATTTGTGCAGAAAATGCTGGATTTCAGCTTGCTTACATAGTGCCCTGGCCCATTTAAAGGCCTTCCAAATCAATTATTTTAGGTCATTAAGAGGAAGTTTAATTTGGTTGACAAACACCCCTACTGTGGTGACCTCACATATCAACAGTAAATGCCTGATGGTCACAAACTCGTACCATGAGTTGCTGAGCATGGTGTTAAACGGAACCACATGTGCCCAGATCCTAAGTGGGATTTGCCTAGGCCAAGGGAACCTCTCTTCAATCATCACTGCCATCTCAATGCTCCCACTAGGCTTTGCCCCAATTGCTCCCAAGGAGTTTATGAAAAGAAGTCACTAGTCCCTTGGGGATAACCTCAGTTAGAAGGGACTCCAAGTGAATGTCAATTTAGAAAATTTAATCAGTAAAAAACAAAATGAGGATGAAAAAGAGAACAGAATCTGTCTTGGTAAGATGGGTTCTTTATTTCTCTAAAGAAGAGATTTCAATTTCGCAGCCACGAATGCTGGCATTCACTTCTGTTTACTCAGTGCCTATCACGTGGCAGACAAAGGCATCAGTGTGGGGGGTGCTCATTTCCTCACTTTCTTCTCATTATAAATTTCCATGAAGTGAGGACTCTATCCATTCTACAAGGTGGGGAGTAGAAGCCTCAAAGGGGTACCTTAACATAGCCCCTGCAAGTTAGGGGCCCTTTGAACATAGTGAACAGGAGGCTGAAGTGCCATAAACATTAGTAGACCCTCATACCACAAGCAAAGTTATTGTTTGTTTCCAAGAGGTGTCTTCAAAGAGACCAAGAATAAAAGCAGTTTTTACAGAAATTAACCCATACCTTTCCCCTGTGAATATGGTAACTCTTTTAAATAAGAACCGGGTTGGAGCCGGACGTGGTGGCGCACGTCTTTAATCCTAGCACTTGGGAGGCAGAGGCAGGCGGATCTTTGTGAGTTCAAGGCCAGCCTGGTCTACAGAGTGAGTTCCAGGACAGTTGGGGCTACAGGGAGACCCTGTCTCAAAAAGAAAAAAAAAAAAAAAAGAGAACCCGGTTGGAAAGGACCTAGTCCTAGGGGAGCAGGGATTTGAATCCAGGCCTGTGGGGCCTTTCCACTCTGTTACAGGCCGCCTGCAGGCTTCTTTTGCCTTCATCTGATGAGAATTTGATTAATTTAAGCATCTCTTGGTAACAGTTTATAACTCTTGAGTTTTCTCTGAAGTCAGTTTTAACACTACTGAATAGGCCTTGCATATAATGATAGGCTGAGATGAAAGGGAAATCAGGAAACAAAAACATCTTTGAGGGTTCCCCACCATCACTCAGCTTTTCTACTGTGAGACTCACAGACAGTCTCAGCTACCACAAGTAAGACTGAAAATGGATGGACTGAAGATGCTTAGCACTTGGCTTGGAGTCCTTGTTCCCTTTGATTACTTAAAGTACCACAAGTGTTTTAAGTTGTTTTATATGAACTGTTCTCAACATTAGGTTAAATGGCATGTTAAAGGAAGATGCCAATACAAGGAGAGTGTTTCCAGGAAGAAATTCATCCACTGATCTCAGCCTCTTTGAGGAACCATGTGAACAAAAATCTGCTGTTCTTATGTTCTGAATTCTCCTTATGGGATGATGGTGCTGATGATATAGTGAGGAAATTAAACCACTGTTCAATTACTTTTGTGGGGGGTCTTTTTGAGACAGGGTCTCCTTGTAGCGCCAGCTGGCCTGGAGCTCTCTGTATAGACCAGGCTGGCCTTAAAGTCACACAGATCTGCCTGCCTCTGCCTCCCGAGTGCTGGGATTAAAGGTATGTGCCACCATGCCTGGTTCAATCACTATTTTCTTCACAAAATAAACCAATTTCTAGGATTTCATTCATCCAACCTTGCCTTTTATTTTTATTCTACTATGACTATGAACATTTGATGTAATACTTGTAACAAGCTCTTCACATCAGTGAGTTAATTTTCATGAGTCTTTGAAGATGCCTTTCTGCTTCTACAGATGAGAGACTGAAGCTGTGGAGAGAAAGGAAACAGACCCTGTCCAATGGGCCCTGTCCCTCCTGTGTTTAAAGCTTCTTAGGAGGCCCCTAGACTGCCAACTGTGAACCCTATGGATTTTCCCTCCCCAGGACACCCAGGGTGATGCACCAGGACAGAAAAGCTTGAACCAGGTTTGGGATAGGGCCAGACCTGACTTACATAGCCTCAGGGGACCGGGAACAGAGAAAGGGCTGGGGGGGCAGTGGTTGACCAACCCTTTTGCAGTGGATTAGTTTACCTACAGCCTTGGCTCCGCATTCTGCAAGGGTGGCTGTCTGTACTTTAGAGAGCAATGTCCCCAAGTGAAGGGAGGTACAGTTCCAGTATATGGTACTTTCTAAGGACATGGAAAGGTCCAGCTTCTGTCCAGTTTCTCTCTTCCCTAAGTTCCTTCTCTCCATGAACTTATAATTGCAACTACTAAGGGGGTTTTTCTTTTTTTTTTTAATTTATTTATTATTATTTTTTATGTGTATGAGTGTACTGTCTGCATGTAGGTTTGTGCACCCGTGTCGTGCAATGCTGCAGAGGTCAGAAGAGAGTGTCCAATTCCCCTGGAACTGAAGTTAAAGATGGTTCTCAGCCGCTATGTAGGTGCTGGGGATCAAACCTCGGTCCTCTGCAAGAGCAGTTGGTGCTCTTAACTGCTGAGCCATCTCTCCAGCCCAAGTGGGATTTTTCATGCAAACATTACTTTCTTATCAAGCAGGAATATTAATTACTGAGCCCCAACCATCAACCTCAAATGGAATTATTCTGTTACATATACCTAAATAGGATTATGGCTTAGAATTTTGTAACTAACTACACCATGCTGATATTTAGTAGAATCCTGTGAAGCAGCAAAATGATACAATTGTAAACGAGAAACAGTCTTATTCATTCACACACTATGGAATGGCTTAAAAATAAATTAAGGGGGCTGGAGAGATGGCTCAAAGGGTAAGAGCACAGGATGTTCTTGCAGAGGACCTGGGTTTCATTCCCAGCACCTACATGGTAGCTAACAACCATCCATAACTTCCATAACTCCTGTTCTAGGGGATCTGAAGCCATCTTCTCACCTCTGTAGGCATTGTATGACATGAGTGTACTTATATGCTCACAAGCAGTATACTCATACATATTAAATAACATGTTAAAAAATTAAATAAATATATGTAAACAAAGAATTAAAGACCCCCTCTCCCAGGAGAAATGTGAATAGGAAAAAGTAGTTAAAATAGTACTAACTCAGGCAGGCATGGTGGTGTACATCTTTAATCCCAGCACCTGGGAGGCAGAGGCAGGCAGATCTCTGTGAATTCAAGGCCAGTCTGGTCTACATAGTGAGTTCCAGGACAGCTGGGGCTATAGGAAAACCCTGTCTCAAAAAAAAAAAAAANAAAAAAAAAAAAAAAAGTACCAAACTGACAGAAATTCGGGTTCTTTGTAATAAAACAAAACAAAAAAACCCACTTCAGAACATCTATTATTTTTCTGCTGTAAATAAGAGAATTCTATTACTTTATGTAAAATCTCAATAGAGAAGCAAAAGCTCTATTGCAGCATAGCCTAATGGAGCCTGTGCATTCCAGAGACCAAGATGAACTTAGACATAAGAGTTGGATACTGTCCTTAGAATGGTAGATCAGTGCTGTTTCAAGGTCTTGATATATTTGCAAACCAGGCTCCTAGAAGCCCATGGCCAAGCCTTCCTGGAGAAATGGCAATGGAAATAGAGAGAAATGCTGGGACCCCAGCTATTGGCCCTAAGCACCCACCACATGCCTCTTGTGATCACTGGTGAGGAGAGTTGGCTGGAAGATGCAGCTTGGTCCTGGATCTCATTTTCATTACTTGGAATTACTGCTAAGGACATCATCTAACTTTATACCTTCTAGCCTGGGTTGAGGATGAATATCAACATCTGACACATGAAAGCACTGGAAGACAGAGGAAGTCAGGTGTAGTAGCTCATGCCTGTGACCCCAGCACTTGAGAGACTAAGGGAATGGAGCTGAAACTCTCAGAGCATGCTGTCACTACAAAAACCCTGCCTGAGGCCTGGTGGCAAAGGAGCCATGCAGAAGCCTGGGCTGGGGATGCTAACATGTCTGAATTTTTTTTTCTAATAATTATACATATTTGTGGGATACAATTGAGATTCTTTTTTTTTTTTTGGTCTTTTCGAGACAGGGTCTCCCTGTAGCTCCAGCTGTCCTGGAACTCACTCTGTAGACCAGGCTGGCCTTAAACTCACAAAGATCCGCCTGCCTCTGCCTCCCAAGTGCTAGGATTAAAGGCGTGCGCCACCACACCCGGCAACATGTCTGAATTTTATATACAGGGTTTGGTGTATAATTTCCTTAAGATTTACCTTGATCTTTACAAATATCAATTTACTTTATTAACAGTGTGAAGCTGTTTCCAAGCATTTTATATGGAAGGACTGTTTCTAATGGCCCACAAGGAGAAGGCCTGACCATGTCCCTCCCCTATTTACACCCTTCAATGGCTCTCTGTTGCCCTATAAAGTTCAGACTCTTTAATTTGGCTTACAAGGCCCTGGATGGCTGGCCCCTTCTGCCTACCTCAGATCTCTACTCTCCTTTCAGTCTATGCTCCTGGCAGATACAAACTCCTTGTCCTGCCTTCAAAGCCTCAGCCTCCACTTCCAGGCTTTGCAGATGCTGTTCCCTGCACTCCTGGCTTTCTTAGTCCTTATCCACTTGCTGGGCTCCAGCTTTGGTATTTTCTTTTCTGTGAGAAGTCCAATCTTTAGCCCTCAAGGTTAGGGCTAAAGCAGCCCAAATTCACCCATTAATTTCTTTTTGTCTGCATATGTTCCAAAAAAATAACCTCTGAATAGCTAGAAACTAGGCACAGTCACCATTACACACAGAACTCCAGGACATCAGCTTAGCAATATAAAAAGCTTTAAGTGCACTGAATAAACAAAAGCGACAATGGCTGCTGACTTTGTGGAGCTCTTCACGATACAAAGCAATTAATACAACGTGGAGCTCTTCACAATACAAGCCGGACACAATACAAAGCAATTAATACACCTCTTACTAGATCTTCCCAATAATTCCATAAAGGAGAATTGGCCATTATCCTGAGTTTACAATATAAGAGGCTCAGTGGTTGATATCCTTGCCTAACATCACCAGAGCAGGAAGTAGGGAAGCTAGACTCCAAGACCTTTGTGTATAGGTTGGGGTCTCAAATACAAGCTAGCCTGAGCCTCTGAACCTTGTCAACTACAAGCTAGCCTGAGCCTCTGAACCTTGTCAACTACAAGCCAGCCTGAGCCTCTGAACCTTGTCACTGCTGGCATCTTTCTCTCTTACTTCCTGACCATTCTACTGCCAGGAATGACTTAAAACTCCTTCTAGATGCGCCTCTCCCATGTCATGCCAAGGTTATGTACATAGAACACTGTTTTAAAGCATGGGAGGAATGTCTTCATTTACAAATAGGAGGAGCATCATCTACAAGACATGACCTGGCACCTGCTATCAGATATGGCACAGAAGGAGGACTGCGTAAATGTGTCTTGAACTAAATTGAGATCAGTTGAATGAAGGGAACTAGTCGGTAGTGATCTGGCCATGTTTGGGGATTTCCTAGCTGCCAACTAACACGATCATTCTCTCCAAGAAGCAGTTAGGCCTATGCCAATACCCTTGGCTATTCTGCTCACTTGCCACTAACCTCCAATTGCTTAAGTGAGAGAAAAGAATATCAAGAGGCAGAAGGAGGGAGAGGAACGACGAACAGCTATAAACTTGTCACTTTGGAAGGAAAGTGGACTCTTTACAGTGACAAGGTTATCATTTAGCAAACAGCAATGACATCCTGCTCCAACTTGAACACTAGAAGTAGGTCTTTCCCCAAAATAAAATTTCTTCCCATGAGAAGATTATAATTTATGTTTCTTTTTGTGCACAAATTTGAGTGTCATAAAAATGGTTAAAAAGTCTTCCTATGGTAGCTTTTTCTAAACTTTTATGAACATCTGCCACATTCATTTGAAGTTTAAAAAATCCTGGCACATATGCAAAGGCATAATAAGGTGCCTATAGCTTTCAAGAAAAAATAACAAGCCAGTCAAAAATAAGCCTTTTGCTGAATTGCCAGTAAGAAAACTAGTGTTGTGAGAGGAGCTGGGTCTCTCCCAACCAGTTCCTTAAAGAGCTCTCCTTGGCCCCAGGTCCACACTCCTCCCTGAGCACTGAGTTCCTACAGGAAGTATCAGCAAGTGGTTGGAGCACTGAAGGTCATGGCACAGCCACACAAACCTAGTAGGCGAGCATAAGGGCCAAGAGTCTGAGCTCAGGTCTGGAGACCAAAAGAAAGAATTTCAACATTTGGTGGTAAGGGTGGGGGGGAAAAACCAAAAAAAAAAACTTTTTTTTCTGCAGAAAATTGCCTCCAGAAATTTGTTTTGTTTTTCCTTTGGTGTTGACCACACAGGAATTCAGCACAGCAACCTCAGTCAATCGGGAGAGCCAAGAACTACTTTGGCCATTGCTTCCTGAATCTTCTTAAGTCCTTCAAAGAATGGACAGAACAGATTTTTACTGTTGACCTAAGTGCTTCAAGTTTTAGCTTTAAAATGTATGCAGACCTTGTACTGTGTGCTTTACTAGAAAAAAAAGGCTTACTTAAAATCATAACAGGTAAGGGGCTAGAGAGATGGCTCAGCGGTTAAGAGGACCTACTGCTCTTGCAGAGAACCCAGGTTGGATTCTCAGCACCCACATGGTGGCTAAGAACTGTCTTTAACTCCAGTTCCAGGGGAATCCGACACCCTCTTCTGACCTCCACGGCATTGCACGACATGGGTTCACCAACCTACATGAGGCCAGTACATTCATACACATAAAAAAATAATAATTAAATAGCTGGGCGTGGTGGTGCACGCCTTTAATCCTAGCACTCGGGAGGCAGAGGCAGGCGGATCTTTGTGAGTTCAAGGCCAGCCTGTCTACAGAGTGAGTTCCAGGACAGCTGGGGCTACAGGGAGACCCTGTCTCAAAAAGACCAAAAAAAAAAAAAGTAAAAAATCATAAAAGGTAAAAATTTACCTCTTGTGTGTGTGTGTGTGTGTGTACAAGTACATGCGTACACACACACACACACACACACACACACACACACACACACACACACATGCATGTGCATGGGCCTGTGCCCATGTGTGGAGCTCGGAGCATGTCAGGCATCTATCATTTATTACCTTAATCCTTTGAAATAGGGTCTATCACATAAACCGAAGATAGCTGGAGACCAGCAAGCCCCAATGATCCTTGGGTCTCTACCACAACAGCCCTGGGTTTATAGGCATGGCTGAACATGACTGGCTTTTTACATGGGAGCTGGGGATTCAAACTCAGGTCCTCATGCTTGTGTAGCAATTGCATCCACTAAGCCACCTCCCCAGTACACCTCTTTTTTCTTTACATACAATGATGGCATTGGTTTGCCTACAAGGCCTTGATGGAGAGCTCCAAATTATAGCTCCCAAGCACTAACTTCAGCCTTCAAAGCAGACCTGTTTGACACCCTGCTAAAGATGCTGAGCCCATCACAGTGGATGATATACAGTCTTTGTTCCTATAGAATTCATGTTCCAGGGGACATGGTAAGGGGCAGGAAAGCAAATAACTATTATTCAGATAAGAGGGATTGACAAACAAAAGACAGTTAACAAGGTGAAACATTTCCTATAAGAGCTAGAGAAGGGCAGGGTTTAATCTATGCTGACAATAGGATCTATTTAAGGATTGGTCCAAGGACTGCTATGTGTTCGTGCAGTAATCAGGCAGAAGGCTTGATAGCATGAAGAAACTATAGGGAGACAGGGACAGTGCAGAGTGAGAACGGAAGGCAGGCCATAGTGACCAGGTAGAAGGCACCCCACTCCACAGAGGTTTGAGGATTGAACCCTATATTCATTTTTTACCTTTAGACTGAGAACAATGCTTGAAACATAGAATACCCACATTTATCAAATCAGTGAATAAGGTTTTACAAGAACCCAGAAAGCAAAGGAAAAGAGCCACTGAAGGGAGTGAGGAAGGAGCACAGTGGAAGACGCTTCAGAGACTTGGTGAGTACTGCCAAAGAATGAACAAGAAAGAGGAGCTCTCAGCCATGCCCGGTCTACTCCACTTTGGGGCATCTGAGGTAGTGCTATTTGCAAAGTCCCAGAACACCAGAAGGAAATGGAGTGCCCAGAAGGCGTGCTTGCATGTACATACTCACATGCGTGCAAATAACTACTGGGAAAAGACTGAGACAGCCATGGTTCATCTAGGTGAGACATAGTGGAGAGCTGAAATTTGGACCTGAAATCCAGAAAGGCAGAGCAGCATTACAGTCAGAGATGAATGCCAACGACTTTGACTTGGTGCTCAGGAAAAGAGCCTTAAACAAGATATCTGGAGGGCATGTTGAGAAGAAAAGCCAGCCAAGACCAGATACTTGGAGAAGGCTGAAGGTATTGGGAAATAAGAAGGGCCTGGAAAAGTTTGTGCTAGAGCAGACTGTATGGCAGGAGGAAGGCAGGAGGAAACTGTGGACTCTGATAGACCAAATAGTCTTCAGTGTTTTCAGCTCTATAGCAATTGGCACGAAAGGTCCATTAGAAAGCATTCACTTTTAATTTTTCATATGGAAGCTCTGAATAGACACCCAAATTAACAAAGGTAAAACATACACAAAATCTCTTCAGTCTGATCTAAATCCATCATCCAAGATAGTCCATAAATTGTGTACTGTATGTGCTTAGGGCTGGGTGATGACAGGGAGGGACTGTTAACAGAATGTAGGAGCCACATGGCCGTCCTGTCAAATTAGAAATTTGAGCAGATTTCTGCGGTCTATTTTGATCAAGATTCTCAATGTCAAACAAACAGGTTTTTCGATAACCAACTCGTTTTCGTAAGCACAATAGCACAGTGTGCAACAGTTAGTGGGGAAGCAGGTGGTCCTCATCGTGCAGTGAAGGGAACAGAAGAAGAGAAGCAGCACTTCCTCAGAGCATGCTAAGCACCCTCAAAGGAGGCATGGCTATAGACTTCCTCCCAGAGTTCCTCCTGTGCCACACTGGCCAG
The DNA here is from genome assembly GCA_009823505.1 of Rhizomys pruinosus. Taxonomy (NCBI): domain Eukaryota; kingdom Metazoa; phylum Chordata; class Mammalia; order Rodentia; family Spalacidae; genus Rhizomys; species Rhizomys pruinosus. Next base: position 2,602,282 of record VZQC01014654.1, read on the forward strand.
CTCTGAGTCTACCCTTACCTAAGCCTGGTCTCTCCTGAGGAGGAAAAGCACTGAGGTTCAGCTCTATAAACTCAGACCATGCACAAAAGCACAGAAGAGTCTGTTGAAAGCACTGCTGTCTAATTGGTACAGCCACACAGAAAGCAATCTGGCATCAGACTCAGCTTTGACCAAGCATTTCTACTTTGGGGATTCTGGGCTAAGGAAATAAAAAGAATGCAGATAAAGCCTTATGCATAAAGATGCTCACTGAAATGCTATTTATAATAGCAAAAAACAATGATAAACAACCCAAGTGTCCAACAGTAGGGAAAATGGTGAAGTTGTAAGAATGACCGGTAGGAAACTGAAAACTATTGTCACGGAGGGTTGATAAAATATAGGGACTTTCACACCATAATGCTAAGATAAATAAAGACAAAATTATATCAGTTGTGCACATTGTATCTAACACATATTCACAGAATAAAGACTAGAAGGAAGAACAGTAAAATGCTAACAGTGGTTTAATCTGGAACAATGGCAATGTGGCAGTGTGGAGAGTTCTCATTTTCCTCTTCATAACTTCTATATATCACTTATATCACATTTTCTACAATGAGAACGTGAGTGTTACAGTGACTTAGAATAAACACTATTATAAAAAAATGAACCATTTCCCTTTCCTTGTTCATGCCCTCATAGAACCTTTCTTTCTGCCTCCCCTGACCTTCCCTTGTTCACTGAGGAAAACCCACTATTTCCAACCAACGCAGAAAAGCCCAGAACATAAGACACAGTGGGAAGGGTCTAAGTTGATTGCTGGGATCTCTGACTGGGGCAGGAGGAGGGGAGGTGCTGATGAGAAGTTGCTTAGATTGCTCCTGTGTGCAGAGCTGCATATCCCAAAATCATGTTTTCTTTCTATGGCATAAAGCAAAAGCAAACCCCACATCAGGCATCAGGGAGGAAAAAGCCAACTTACCTCCATTAAACTTAAATGGATTCCTATGAGGTAGGGCATGGGAGCACTGTGAAGAGAAACAGAGACACACAGCTGCTTTAATGTCTGTTGCTTCCGACAGAAAATTACAGATGGTTCACTATTTAGAGAAAAACTGTTTTAATAAACGTATGCACAGTTACATTTCCTTTCACAACAAAAATCTTAATGTGACATTTTGTTCCCAAGCCTAGAAACTTCAGAAGAATTTCAAAATGCAGTCTGTACTGGAGAAAGCACGGGTGGCAGGAAGAACATCAACCACGGTGTCAGCCATCAACCCCAAACAGTAGCTCTGCAGCTGTACAGCCTCAGACACCTCTTCAAAATGGGATTGTAGAGTCAACTCAGCCTGCTGTTATTAGAATGAGGTAAATACACACATGACACAGCTAGTACAAATGACAACTACAGTCTTAACAATATAATGGGAAAACCAGCAAAGGTGGCATGGAGGGCATAATGGATTTTAATGATCCTTTATTGGCTGTGTCCTTCGATGGAGAGGTGTGATCTAATTGTTCTTTCTACCTGAACCAAGTTTGGAGAGTTTCCAACAAGCTTCTCCATGCCATGGCAACATGCTATCAGGTCACACCACAGTTGATATAGGAAAGCCTTAAATTCATTTCTCCCAACCCACAGGATAACCTCTGTGCTACAGAGGAAGAAACAGACTAAAGAGGTTAGATCACTTATCTAATGCTACAAATCCAGGCAAGAAGTAAACCCAGGCTATAATTCCAAAGTGCATATGCCACATGGACTACACATGGTCCCCAGGCACTGCCCACACCACCTTCCTGGGGAGTACAGAGGAAGGCAAAGAAGTCAAGAGGATGGAGGTGACCGGCAACTTCTGTCTTTCTAATAAGCATGTGATCCATCATACAACACGAGCTGAGGCATGTTTCAGTGAAGTCAGAAGCAAGCTGCTTGGGTTGGCTTGGGCTGACCAGGTACTTTGGTGGAGTTAAATGGATGGACAAGGGTATTTCCTTGGGGACAGAGCTGGGGAAAACAATGAAGTTGGAGACATTGCGACCAAGAAGTTCAGGCTTTATCTGGAAATCAATGGGGAGGAAAGTGAGGTTTTTAAATATTAGCTATATGCTTAAAAATTGTTCAAACAGGGGCTGGAGAGATGGCTCAGCAGTTAAGAGTACCGACTACTCTTGCAGAGGACCTGGGTTTGATTTCTAGCACCCACATGGTAGCTAAGAACCATCTTTAAGCCAGGCGTGGTGGCGCATGCCTTTAATCTCAGCACTCGGGAGGCCGAGGTAGGTGGATCTCTGTGAGTTCAAGGCCAACCTGGTCTACATAGAGAGTTCTAGGCCAGCTGAGACTAAAGGGAGACCCTGTCTCAAAAAGACCAAAACAAAACTGCTCAAAAATTAAAAAATAAGAAAGAGCACAATTCCCTCATTACTATTCAATAAATACAATTCTTCAAGCAAAACCCATCCTCTGGACTATAAAATGTCCTATTTACTGTAGAGCTCAGCAGTCACCCATCTTAGGAGTCTGGAAGATAGACTTGAATATTAGCAGCACAGCTTGAGAATTATTCTTCTAGAAGACTTTGTGTTTGATAATAGCCAAAGAAAGAAGTGTACATGCAAACTACAGCGAAAAATGAGTTGTCCTTTCTTCCATCCTTTTTTTGGTTTTCAAGGTATCTGCGGGGCACGCATGCAGCTTCTTTTTGCTTTGAGGGGCAAGAAAATGTCCTGCGATATTTTTGCCCCTTAAACTGTAAACCATTAGCTTAGCTGCCAACTACACAAATGCTCCAACTTCCCAGTGTGCCTGGCTTTGCTGTCTGAGCTTTCTCCAGCGTACACTGAAATGAATGTGTTTCTAATTAAGTAACTTCAGAAACACGACAGCTTCAATGTCAAAAATACAAAGTCTAAACCCCGGCAGGAAGTCTCAAGACTGCAAATGTCTCATCTGGTGGAACCTTGTCTAATGCAATGAGAGGAAGCAGGAAAAGTGCAGATTTCCAGAAAAAATGGCCACTCATTAACGTGTCCAGAAACACAGGCCGACACAGGGAGTGAAGCAAGTCCACAGCGTTTAACTACAGCTCATCAACTTTCCCAGCTCCTACTTTAAGCACATAACTGACCAGTGACCATGTGTTTTAAATAGAATTTCAGAACTGGAATCCCAACAAATGAGTTAACATCCAACAAAGAGTCAAACAACTGTGAGAAGAAGGTGAAAATAATCCCTACAGCCTAAGCTCTCTGTATAAATGAACCATCGGCTGTTATCTAAAAGAGAAACATTTTCTAGAAACTGAAACATGTAGTTTTGAACACCATGCTATTTTATCCTGTAGGGACACCGAGAGAGAGAGGGGGGGGGGGAAGAGAGCCTCAGAAATGGGACAAGGGATGTCTGAAGGAGCAAAGTGGGACCCGCTCTTGGGACATCATGAGATAGGCATATTTTTTCAAGTTCAACAATTTTCCAAAGAGTAATTTTGGCCTATAAAGGCAGCTTCTTACCCAAGTATTGTTAGGACTGTAAGAGCTCTGTATTTAGACAATATTTAAAGCATGTGAATTCTGAAATTGGAGTGGCTCTTTGTTTACAGGAATGCAAATATGGACAAATAACTTCTGCATTGTCATCATTTGCTTATGATGCCTCAAATACTTCCCAGAATCTACATTTTTGTTCTGCAAATATCTAATTATAAATTCTGAGGGGTGGGAAAGCCCAGACCCTCCTTAGTGTCTCAAGGTGGCAAGCGCAGCAGTGGATAGTTCTAGGTGTCTTCTGTTCTCTATATTCCTCAATTATTGCAAATATTTTTTTCTTTGCTTTTTCATCATAGAAGAGCAACCTTGGGCTGGGCGTGGTGGCGCAGGCCTTTAATCCTAGCACTCGGGAGGCAGAGGCAGGCGGATCTTTGTGAGTTCAAGGCCAGTCTGGTCTACAGAGCGAGTTCCAGGACAGCTGGGGCTACAGGGAGACCCTGTCTCAAAAAGACCAAAAAAAAAAAAAAAAAAAAAAAGAGCAACCTTTTGGGGGGTGGGGAAACCTACCTATGATTATGTCATCTAACACAACTACTCTTATTTTTGCCTCATCCTTTTCTAATGTTAACCTAAATTGTCCACATTAACATTTTCCATCTTGCTCTCAAATTACTGTGATTATTATTTTAAAGGCTGCATAATATTCCATTCAGTATGGTTTATCATAATTTATTTAATCCTATCCCTGGAATTAGACAATATGTTGATTCTAATTTTTCATTAATATAGGAAATACTGTAATGAAAAAAAAAACAACCTCACATATATAGCATGAACTGCCAGACATGAATCATTAGGACTATTTTTCACATATTTTTTTTATATCCTGGCCAGGTGTTTCCAAAGAGCAGTACCTGTCCCATGGAGATCTTTCAGGATTGCTACAAGACAGAAGATAATCCATGAGGTATCCAGTGCAAGAGTAGCCCCTGGGGGACACTCAGGAAGTGACTGTTAAGTCCAAAGGGGTTTTTTCATGCCCCTGGTGGCTGGCACCCTTAGACCTACTCCTCTCTCAGGCAACAATGGCTCGCTCCCCTTCCCTTCCCTTCCCTTTTTCCTTCCCCCTTCCCCCTTCCCTTCCCCCTTCCCTCTTCCCTTCCCTCCTCTCCCCTCCCTCTTATTTTCTGAGATAGGGTGTCAATGCGTACCGAGGCTGGTTTCTTGTTCAGTCCAGGTTCTGAAGGATACCTGACAGGCTGTGGATGAGGACAGCTGAGATCCCTATCTCCTTTGTATACCTCAACTATGCCATACACTCTTGGCACCTGCACATTCCACTGTGTTCAGCAGGACTTTCTCTTGGGGGGCCCTTTCTTGTTAATGTACTAGGAGGAAAACAATGATTTCTTGTTTTTTGATCACCAGAATGGTACATTTACAAGACCCTTTCTCACTCTGACACATACATTGAAAGTAAAATACAGCAAAATAAACCTAGCAAGGCATTCTTAAAAACTTCATATTCAGGGGGCTGGAGAGATGGCTCAGTGGTTAAGAGCACTGGCCGCTCTTGTAGAGGACCCAGGTTCGACTCCCAGCACCCACATGGGGCCTAGCAACCGTCCATAACTCCAGTTCCTGGGGAATCAGACACCCTCTTCTGACTTCCATAGGCATTGCACGACATGGGTGTACTTACATACACACAGGCAATACATTCATATACATTAAATACAATATTTAAAAAAAACCCTTCATATTCAGAGGCTGACCCATCTGAATCCTTTTCTGTCTCCAAGTCATCAATGTCCTGGGCTCCCCAAGGATCACAAAGCAAAACCCCATCTACTAGGAGCTATCTTCCTGGCTTTGTCTGAGAAAGCATGTTTGTTGCTTGTCTAGAAAACACAAATGCAGATGTACTTGCCTTACTAAGAGTGACCACACACCCTGCATTCATAGCACATTCCAGGGCCATTTTGAAGATGTTTTAAACCATTTTGAAGATGGGTTTTTTTGTTTGTTTGTTTTTTTGTTTTTTGTTTTTGTATTTTTGAGACAGGGTCTCCCTTCAGTCCTAGCTGGCCAGGAACTCGCTCTGTAGAGCAGGCTGGCCTTGAACTCACAGAGATCCACCTGCCTCTACCTCTGGAGTGCTGGGAGAAGATGTTTTAAATTATTATTAAACAAGACACGTGCACAACCAACAAGCACACATAATTAAAGTGGTGATAATATTACAGGTATGGCCAAGTTCAAGCACAGGCAGGCCATGACAACTGTGTCACAGCTGCTATGTGACTGACAGTGATTGTGGGGTGCCATTGTGCATCTGAGAATAGCAGAATGGGGTACACTGACACTGAGCCTTTGTTCTCGGGGAATCCTTGCACTACCTGACTTTCTGTTATATCTTTGGAGAGTAAAAGCTACTCTACTCTTTCTTCTTTCTTCCCTGCAGAGGAAAGATGTTCTGTTGCTGGGTGTCAAGGCAACGACAATACAAATGACCTTTACCTGACAGATATCTTTATTTTGAATCCTAAGGGGAAGAGGAACTGATATTATTGAGTGACTATAACCCAGGCACTTTTATGCATGATATACACAATTCTCAAGTCAACTCTGTAAGGTAGTGCTACTGTCCTCAAATTTCATGAGGAAACAGACTCAGAAAGGTGATGTAACTTGCCCAAGGTCACACAGCTAGGAAGCAGTGAAGCCATACTTCAAACTCAGTGCTGGGGACCTGCAAATCTATGAGTATGGTCACACACCTCATTTTCCTTACTGTCACCAAAAAGGAAGGTGTGCTGGTATACCTGTGTACCTGAGGCCCTCCAGCCCACCTGGTACTCACTCAGGCCTGGGATACAGAGTGGTGCTCATCTAGGTATGTCCCATAGCCTGTGCACCTTCCTATCCCTGAAAACATATGTGTGTGGAGCTGCAGGCATAGCAATGGTCCTACAGTCCCAGTTCATTATCTGCACTTGCACAATTTGTTTAATTCCTTTCCCCCAGATAACCAGAACCCTCTTAATTATGCTCCCTGGAGGTGAGCTGCTACTAATTGGAAATGAGTCAGGTGAAATAAAGGAGCACTGGCTGCTCAAACACATAGCACACAGCTTCCTCAGACTGTGGGGGAGGGCGGCTGGAGAGCGGAGCCTCACTCCAAGGGGAACAAACTTGCCTGGACATCAGGAAGGAACACAGCCTGGAGTAGCTCAGGGATTTGGGAAGCCCACTGTTATCCTTTCTCTCTCCTTATGTAACTGCACAGTTAGCATCATCATCTTCACTCGACATACCCACCTTCCTTCTGGGAGGTGTACCACCTTCTTACTCAATAACCTCTTCAGGCAAGGGGGAGTCCACAGGCTTCCCTCAGTGTGCTATTTTTAAAAGTCAAGGAAAGCCCTGAAAGAGGCCTCATTCTCTTAAGCTGCTTTTCTTCCTTTTTTCTTTCCCCTTTCTTCTTTCCTTTCCCCTTCCCTTTCCCTTTCCTCTCTTCCTTTCTGGTTTTGAAAAGAAACAAAAGCATAAACACAGCTTGTGTTAACAGTTTTAAATTCTCCTCTAAATAATGAGGCTTGGCTTTTTTAGGAAGGTTAAAGGACAAAGAAGAAAGAACCAGAACAAAGACTGGGCAGCACATCTTGTTGGAGAATATAAATCACGGCAGCTTTGGTTCTACAGAGGGATGCTCTTCAGGCTACATGGTGGCCAGGGTGGCACAGGAAGCCAACAAGAGCAGCCATTACTAGCTGAGTGTGTGTTGTGAGTTGGTGTGAAGCTGAAGCCCGACAGGGATGCTCCTACTGGGTCCTCAAGGCCATGTGAGGTAGAGACCACAGAACCACCATTTCAGAGGTGTCAAGTCTAGGGTTCAGGAAGCTGAATCTTCATCTGAGGTCATGCAGCTAGACAGCAGCAGAGCTAAGACTGGAACCCATACACCCTAGACTGAGGGAACACAGGCTCATCATGTCCCAGGAGACCAACGCTACCAATGCCAAGGGAGAGGAGCAGGCAGAGGGAGGCTGGACTTCTCCAGCCTGCTCCCTGAGAGCTGTCTCGAGGTAGTACCAAGGCCCAGATACCCCCTCTCCTCGAGTCTGTGTCCTACAACCCATGCCCAGAGATCCCTCTACTACAGGAGACCTGTGAATTTTCAGACATATGGTGTCCCTGCAGACTTCAGTCTGACTCTTCCCTAAAGCCCCACTGAGCCCAGGCTGCCATTTCTCAGATGACCCCAGTGCCATTCACACCTCTCCTTTAACAGGTTTGGGTCTGGCTACTGGCTACAGATACAGCACGTACCAATCTACATGGGCTCTCTCTCCATGATCAGCCACAGAACAGACTGTTTTCTCTGGTCTACAGCTGTGACATGTAGAGAGCGGAGACAGCTGAGAAGCTCTGCACCAAGCATACACCAGATACCAAGAGCTGTGTGGGAATCATCTAACTGATACTACGGTTTTATAGATTTAAAAGGCATTCTCAGGGTTGGAAAGATGGCTCAGGGGGTAAGAGCACTGGTTGCTCTTCCAGAAGTTTAGGGTTCAGTTTCCAGTATCTACATGAGGGCTCACAACCATCCATAACTCCAGTTCCAGAGGCTCTGATGCCTTTTGGAACTGCAGGCACATGGTACTCTTACATACATGTAGGCAAAACACTCCAAAACATAAAAAGAAAAGGCAGTCTTGAAAATTGGTCCACAGCTACTTTCTGTGATTGTACACCAAATTGTCCTACTTTACTCTCTTATACATTGCTTGTACTTATGAATGACCTCTCTTAACTCTTGGGCTATACATTTAACAACAAAAAATTATCTGATAATTAAACTAAAAAATAAGATAAATGACACACGCTCATAGCACAGTAAAACTATGCTTTCTTTACTAACTGGAATTGATAGATACTCTTCTTTATGTTGTATGTGTAAGTATATGTATGTTCACACATGTGAGTGTGCATATGTGTACATGCATGTGGAGGCCCAAGGTTGCTGACACAGGGTATCTTTCTCAAGTGCTTTCCACATTGTTCATTGCTACAGAATCTCTCAGCTGAATCCAGAGCTTGCTGATCCAGCTACTCTGACCAACCAGCTCTAAGAATTCTTTGTCTTCTGAGGGTTGGAATTACAGGTGGGCTGATACCTGTCAGGCATTTACTGGGTCCTGGGGGTCTAGACTCCAGTCTTCACACTTGTGTGACAAATGCTTTATCTGATGAACCGTCTCAGGAGGGCCCCTTTCTATACAAACAGGATCTAAAGCAATTTACATTAATATGCTCAACAGAGTACCAAAAGAAGGAAACAAAAGAGGGGTGAGGGGAACAAAGAAGTCACTGTGAGGTGAGTACTTGGGTTTCGTGCTATGACACCTGCTGATGGTCACAGATTGAGCTTTGAACCCTTTGGCTGCCAACCAAGGAAGGAAACAAGACCATGAGGTGGCATGCGGAGCCTGCAGAAAAATAGAAATTAAAGTCTGCCCTCATGTCTACAGGTCGTATGTCCAAAGATTTAACTAATTGTGCATCAAAAATGTTCTAAAAATAAAATTCTAGAAAGTCCAAAAAGCAAAACTTGTATTTGCTGCATGCAGAGCACTGTGCTGAGTCCAGGGAGATGAAACGTGGTGTGCAGCACAGCCTGCTGTGGCCTCCCACCACTTCACAGACCTCGGGACTCTCTGCAACACTGTCTGGACACTGTTTGCCTCAAATCTTGTTCCTGTGTTATGTAGTTAGGCCTGCCTCTATACTGCCTGACAGTTCTTGTCAATATTCCCAAATAATACATAATAACAACTATTCACACAATGTTTTACTGCATTAGGTATAAGTAACCTAGGGAAGACTTAAAGTATAGGCAAAGGTAGCATGTGAGGTTTTGTTTTGTTTTGTTTTGTTTTTTTGGTATTTTTGAGACAGGGTCTCCCTTTAAGTCCCAACTGGCCTGGAGCTCACTCTGTAGATCAGGCTGGCCTTGAACTCACAGGATCCACCTGCTTCTGCCTCCCGAGTGCTAGGATGAAAGGCGTGTGCCACCATGCCTGGCTAGCATGTGAGGTTTTATGTGCATATTGCACCATTTTGTACAAGAGAGTAGAGCATTATATAAGATTTGGTATGGAGAGAGGTTCTAAAGGAAAATAGTATGACTATTTAGGAGCTTAAATTTTTTTTTTTTTTTGGTATTTTTGAGACAGGGTCTCCCTTTTGCCCCAGAGGGCCTGGAGCTCATTCCGTAGACCAGGCTGGCCTTGAACTCAGAAATTCACCTGCCCCTGCCTCTGCCTCTTGAGTGCTGGGATTAAAGGTGTGCATCCCACGCCTGGCTAGGAGCTTAATTTTTTTTTTTTTTTTTTTTGTCTTTTCAAGGACCAAGCGTTCCCTGTGCCCCACTGTCCTGGACTCATCTGGTAAACCCAAGGTGGCATTGAACTAAAAATGATCCTGACTGAATAGAATAACAAGTGAACGGATAAAGGAGTTACGAAACCAAGACAGGTATTTAGGAGCCTTATTTTTTTTTTGTTTAATTTTATTTATTTATGATGTGTACGAATGTACGGCATGAATGAAAGTTTGTTGTTGTGAAAAAGTCTGTGTTTTTTTTGCAATGCCGTTGGTGTGTCAGACAGAAAAAGAGGGGTCTCGGGCATTCCCCGGACTGGAGAAGAGAAGAGGTAGGAAACGTTCTTCCTGAATGTAAGTTTCAGACGGCTCCCGGCTGCTGCCATGATGTGGGTGCTGGGGATCGAATCCGGGTCCTCTGCAAGAGCAGTCGGCGCTCTTAACCACTAGGCCATCTCTCCAGCCCCAAGGAGCTTAATTTTTAAAAACATTATTGAAGAAGGGAAAGAAAGAAAACTTTCTTTTTTTAAAATTTTATTATTTTATGTGTATGAGTGTACTGTCTGCATGTAAGTAGGTGCACCCCTGTTATTCAATGCTGCGGAGGTCAGAAGAGGGTGTCAGATTCCCCTGGAACTGGAGTTAAAGACGGTTCTTAGCCGCTATGTAGGTGCTGGGAATTGAACCCGGGTCCTTTGCAACGGCAGTCGGTGCTCTTAACCTCTAGGTCATTTCTCCAGCCCCGAAAAATCTACTTTCTTTTTTTTTTTAATTTTTATTTATTTATTTTCTATGTGTATGAATGTACTGTCTGCATGTAGGTTTGTGCTTTCGTGTCGTGCAATGCCGCGGAGGTCAGAAGAGGGTGTCAGGTTCTCCTGGAACTGGAGTTCTCCTGGAATTGAGACGGTTCTCAGCCGCCATGTGGGTGCTGGGGATCGAACCTGGGTCCTCTGCAAGAGCAGTCGGTGCTCTTAACCGCTAGGCTATCTCTCCAGCCCGAAAACTACTTTCTTATGGTACATTTACTATGTTTGTTGTTTACCATATACTCATTAGTCACTCAGTTAATATTATCATGTATCATACACTGCATTGGGCTGGGGAAAGAGGAAGGAACAGAGATATATCTGGTCCCTATCTATTTGCATCCTAGAGCTAGCAGCAGATTAAGTGGACAAATTACTGTCTATATATGCACCACTGCAAGGAGACTAGAGTGAAGTGGGTACTTGACAGAAGGGCCAAAGATGCCTTCATTTCACATTTGTACCAATCCTGAAAGGCCAATCTCTATAACTTACATAGAAATCTGTGACTCAAAGAGGTGAAGTGGCTTGGCAAAGGTCACAGGTAGAACCAGTGCAAATTCCATGAGTTAAAAGCAAGACTTCTTTAGGGAAAAGGGGTTTAACTTATTTCCTGGTTTCTAGTGCAGTCCTCCTCGACTTATGACTACCACCAGCAGCAGAGGAGAAACCAAGAGAAGACCAGGACCAATTTTAGAGTGGGAAAGGAGGAGGAGGAGGTAGAGATAGCTGAAGCAGTGTAATTTCCATATGCGATTTGAGCAGCCAGAGTGCAGGTAAGCTTTGTATGAGCCAAGGTCAGGACTGAAGGTGGTCACTAATGCTGGACACATGTAGCTTACTAGCAAGACCAGTGAAACAAATGGAGAAGACCATGTCCCTCTGCAGCTCCCTGGGGAACCCATAAGGAAGGGGGAGAGGATATGCCTTCAAGACCACCATGCCACAGGTTCCCACCAAAATGAATGAATGGCAAAGACAAAATGAAAACCTGAAAGGTCAACATCACAGCCTGAAGCACTTCTTCTTTTTATATTTCCTCAGTATACAAGAAGGAGACAGACTTGAGAAATACCAGGAAGGGCTCTATGGCTAAGACCACAGCACCATGAGCCCCTGGTAGAAAGGCAGGAATAAATGAGGACCAAGCAAGTAAAGGTTTATGGGGAAATAAATAAAGAGTATGTATATAAAAAAAAATCAATGTTACTGATAATAATAGTAAAAGATTTTCTCTTTGTGTTTTAACAGCACTAAGATATCTCATAGTCCATGATGTGCAGCATTCAGTGACCGATTTAGCCTAGCTTCCCAGTTCAAATGCTTGCAGGAGAGACCCACAAGCACCAAGATCACAGAGTCTACAACCATGTTGTGTGTTACTGGTCCCAGCCTGTAACAAAGGGCTGCTCCACTGCAGAAGTGTCCTGAGACCCCATGTATGCAGTTTTTTACTCTTGCCTTCTTATGGTTCCCAGCAATAGCCAGAGGGTCTTTGCTGCAGAGACCACTATCTTGTACCTCACAGGCTCCAGTAAGGAGGGAAGAATTACATTAGAACATGTCATAAAAAATGTTAAAATTTCAGAGCTAGCTATACTCCTTGGAGGATGATCGGACACTTGGACTGGAGGGGAGGAGGGGCGGGCTGTTGTCTCTTACCAGCAGGCAATAGGCAGGGGTTGGAAGGTAGGACTGCCAGGGCTCATCCTGTTTCAGGCATAGCAGTAAGGAAGTAGAAGACACTGGGGTGAACAGGAGAATTCAGTGGGTAGGTGGGCAAGCCAATACGCTTTACCTCTCAAGCCTGGACACAGTCATTCCTCTGTTAAAGGATGCTATCTTCCATAACCCTGCTATGGCTTGAAGAGGAACTGTCTACACCAAAACTAACACCGAAGCTTCATCGCTCAATGTGGACAATGTTTGGGGGTAAGACCCACTGGTGATGGAAGTATAACTCTCACAAATAAGTTAATACTACATCTCATGGGACTAGACTGGTTACCCCAAATACCAGTTATTAGGAAGAAAGCTTCCCTTTCTTGCTTCCTCTTTCACCATGTGAGCTCTCTGCTGGACACATCTGCTTTGTCACTTTATACCACAGGCTGTTAGCAAAAGGCAAATAGATGTTAGTGCCATGCTCTTAGACCTCCAGAATTGTGAGCTGAAATAAACCTCTTCTCTATAAATTACCCAGTCTTAGGTATTTTGATATAGCAAGAGAAAAAGACTAAGACACCCTATAAATCTCAGCTACATCAGGGAGTAACACTACTGAGACTGGATGACAAACCTGCTGTACTCCCAGTACTGTGCTTGCAGGCAGCTCTGTAGGAGCAATGCTAAAGATCTGACCTTAACTGCTAATTTTTGTACAGCACTGGCTGCTTGCTCCACATCTTTTCCAAAGGCTAAAAAAAATTATGAGAAGTAATAAGGTATATATTAAAATCCACTGCATTTGGAATTAGTGATATTAGCTATGGTAGACATATTAGAGATATATAGGTATCAAATATACACTATATATATATATACATATATATATAGTGAATTAGTTAAAACACACTATAAAACACTCAACTGCATACTTCTGTCTTTATATATGATCTTATTACTATGGAGAATTTTCTTTGTTACTCATTTGGGGTCTGAGTGTGTGTATGTACACTGCATGCATACAGGAGTCTGTGGAGCATCAGGTTTCCTAGAACTGGAACTGTGGGCAGCTGTAAGCCACTGTGTGGGTGTTAGGAACCGAACCTAGGTCATCTGCAAGAACAGTAAGCATTCTTTTTTTTTTTTTTTAATTTTTTATTTTATTTATTTCTTTATGTGTATGAATGTACTGTCTGCATGCAAGTTTGTGCACCCGTGTCGTGCAATGCCGCGGAGGTCAGAAGAGGGTGTCGGATTCCCCTGGAACTGGAGTTCTCCTGGAATTGGAGTTTCAGACGGCTCTCGGCCGCCATGTGGGTGCTGGGGATCGAACCCGGGTCCTCTGTAAGAGCGGTCGGCGCTCTTAACCGCTAGGCCATCTCTCCAGCCCAAGAACAGTAAGCATTCTTAACCACTGAACCTTCTCTCCAGCCTTAATTGTATACTGTCTTTTTTTTTAATTTTATTTATTTTCATATGTGTATGAATGTACTGTCTGCATGTAGGTTTGTGCACCCGTGTCGTGCAATGCCACGGAGGTCAGAAGAGGGTGTTGGATTCCCCTGGAACTGGAGTTAAAAATGGTTCTCAGCCGCCATGTGGGTGCTGGAAATCGATCCTAGGTCCTCTGCAAGAGCAGTCGGCACTCTTAACCACTAGGCCATCTCTCCAGCCCCAATTGTATACTTTCAAATGGGTGAATTTTTGTGTGTGTGTGCTCTTTTTTATTTTCAAATGGGTGAATTTTACAATATACAAGTTATACTTTGATAGAAAAAAAATGGAGAATTGAGTTTTTGTATTTAGTCCATAGGGTACCTGGCTAAAGACTCCCCAGGACTCTGTAGCAGATAATGCAAAAGGCCCATCCTATTCCCCCTGTGTTCTGCATAGAGGGCAGTGTACCAAAAAATCATGCAGCTGGGCATGGTGGTGCACACCTTTAATCCTAGCACTTGGGAGGCAGAGGCTGGCAGATCTCTGTGAGTTCAAGGCCAGCCTGGTCTACAGAGTGAGTTCCAGGACAGCCAGAGCTACAGGGAGACCCGGTCTCAAAAATCCAATCAATCAATCAATCAATCAATCAATCAATCAATCAATCATGCAAAGCTTCCTTCAAAGGCTCTGGGCACTTTCTGTTTTGGTGTTGCTGAGGGAAATGAAGGTGCATCTCAGCCAATGGCTCAATGACTGTCACAATTTCTTTTAGTCGTCCACCTGTTCTTTATGTAGATTGAGAACATATACTTAGCTATATTCCAGTAATGACTTTGGAGGTGGGGAAAATGGGGCTCAGAAGAACTATGTGATGTGCTTAAGCTCATATTCAGTAGGACCATGGCATGATTCGGAGACGGGACTTTAACTTCCGATCTTGACTTCTTTCTCACTCAGGCTGAAGTTCAGCCAAATCTTTGTTGAATATTTTAATCTCAGGGTCAAATTCAACTAAATCTTTGTTGAGAATTTACTTAGCAATTTCTAATTTCCCTTTGCACAAACAACACACCTTCCTGACCATCAGGCCCACTCTAGTCTCAACTTCTGTCTTCCTTCTGAATCTGAAGTTTTGGGTTTTGCTCTTCTTGTTTCCATATAGACTCCTCTTACAAATAGCACCACCTTTCATGTCTCTCCAAGAATCCTCTAAACCTTCAGTGCCAGATGGGGACTGCTGAGACATCCAACTTGTGGACTGAGCTACTACTGGGGTTTCAGCCTCTTCAGAGTATAGACTGCCACTGTTGGACTACCCAGGCTGTATCATGGAGACCAGTACAGAAAGATCTCAAAAAAAAAAAACAAAAAAAAAAAAAAAGCCGGGGGGGGGGCGTGGTGACGGTGATGGCTTTAATCCTAAGCACTTGGGATGCAGAGGCCCAGGTGGATTCTTGTGTGAGTTCAAGGACAGCCTGGTCTACAAGAGTGATTTCCCGGACAGCCTGATGGCTACGGGGAACCCGTGATCAGTCAAAAGACCAAACCAAACAAAACATCAAAAAAAACAGGAATATAGGTGGTGCTTACTGGACCTCATTTGGTGGACCATGGAAGGTGAAAAACCCCAGTTTAAACACAAGGGCAGAACTGATGGTGTTTGGGCTTGCCAAGGAGGAGCCTTCAAACATGACATCTTTCAGCCTAATTAAAAAAAAATCATAAGCTGAAGATGCTAAAACCTATGATATATGTGTATGCATGTGCATTAGTTTTGGAGTGATGCATATTGGAAGGAATAGCAACAACAACAACACAACGGCAGAAGGGACTGGGTCAAATACTGACTGACTGAAATGGTGAACTTCTGCTTGAAACAGTAAACTTCTGCATTGAGAATTCAAGAGATGAGGAAAAAGATGAAAATATGTTTAGCAGAATGCATGACTCTGTGGTGGGGCGGGGACAGAGGGGGGCAACGGGTCTAGATTTGATTTTGTAATGTAATTTTGTATGAAATGACAGTTTCAATAAAACATTGGTAAAAAAACAAAAAACAAAAAAAACAAATAGCACCACCTTGAGTGTTGGACCACTCTAAGATCCTTACTACCTCTAGCCTAGCGGTTAGAGCACCGACGCTCTTGCAGTAGGACCCGGGTTCGATCCCCAGCACCCAATGGGCGGCTGAAACCGTCTTGTAACTCAAAATTCCAGAGGAACTCCAGGTTCCAGGGTGAAATCTAGAGCCCTTTCTGACCTCCGCGGCATTGCACGACACTGGGTGCACCAGTAGCCTTGCATGCAAAATACATACATTCATACACATATCAAAAAAAAAAAATAAAAAAAAAAAAAAACCCAAACCACAAACCTATCTTCTTTCTTTTTTAGAGTTTTCTTTGACCCAAAACAATTTCTGAGCCCTACCTTCCTAGTCTGGTACCAAGAACATGCTAAGTACTCATGAGTACTTGGTGCAACAGAAGGCACACAGCATCTGTGTACATGCTATAATTCTGTAAGAAAACCTCTATAGCCAGCTGGGCATTGTGGCAGATACCTTTAATCCCAGCACTTGGGAGGCAGAGGCAGGCAGATCTCTGTGAGTTCAAGGCCAGCCTGGTCTATAGAGCGAGTTCCAGTCCAACTGGAGCTACAGGGAGACTGTCTCAAAAACAACCAAACCAAACCAAACCAAACCAAACAACCTTCTATAGCCAAGAACTGGGTATACTGAAGAGAGCTTTAGCCACACCCATCCATCTATTCTACTTCCATCCTAGCTGGGTGATGTGAATTTCAATTGGATTTTATTTGAACACACACACACACACACACACACACACACACACACACACACACATGCATACATGCGCACAGCGCACAGAGAGAAAGAGAGAGAGAGAAAGAGAGAGAGAGATTGAGAGAGAGACTAAATAGAAATTACAATAGTCTCGGGCTGGAGAGATGGCCTAGTGGTTAAGAGCGCCGACTGCTCTTGCAAAGGACCCGGGTTCGATCCCCAGCACCCACAAGGTGGCTGAGAACCGTCTGTAACTCTCAATTCCAGGAGAACTCCAGTTCCAGGGGAATCCGATGCCTTCTTCTGACCTCCGCGGTGTTGCACGACACAGGTGCACAGACTTACATGCAGACGGTACATTCATACACATTAAATAAATAAATAAAATTAAAAAAAAAAGAAATCACAATAGTCTTGAGTAACATAAAGACAGATCTATTGTTAAGGAGCAAAACCTTTGTGTTAGCAGTAAAGACTATTTCCCTTTCTTTGGAGGGAAGAGAAAGTCAGAGAGTCTCAGTACCCAGAACTAGTAAAATAGAGAAGCTAGAGTCAAGGCCACCCCCCTTCAGTCAACTTTTGTCTTCAGTAACAAGACTATGAACTATTCTACTTAGTTTAAAATTGATTTATTCTCTATGTGAAACTTGATGGCGTCAATGACGGTGATTTGAAGAGACCCAACTGTGATTCACTGGATGTCACTTTACTGAGTCTAGACTGATGTTAGAGTTTGGTCAGGTGTACTGAAGAGTTTTTTGCTAAAATTCCTATATAGACTAGGTGATGCATCAGGTAGGTGTTAAATCAGAACCTCACACACACCCCAGGTAAAGAAGCTAGATTAGTCAGCATCTCTCACAGAGAATCTGAGCATCCCTGTTCTGAGGTGAAAGATAGCTTCAAGAATGTCAGGAAAAACAATGCATTTTACAGTTGAATACAACTGGATACAAATTCTGTCTTATACAAACTCTGTTTAACTCTTCAGTCCAACCATGAGCTTAGAAATCATTAAAAACCCAGCATTCGATCTTGCTGTACTTTGGGGTGAAAACATCAATTTGTATCTGATTTGAAATATTTTATCACTGAAGAATGTTAACGAGTGTGCAGAATATGCCAAATTCAACTTTGGAGCTGGTTTGTGGTACTTATGTAGGGTTACTTCTGCAGGAGGAGGGGAGGAAAAGGTGAGCACATGGGTGATTCCATATGGCTTCTACTCAGACTACTTACTAGCAAAACTCAATTAGCATGGTGCTTGGTACATAAGTGCTTGATAAATATGTGTTGAATAAATATACTTAAAGAATGGCAATATAATGACTCTAATAAGATGTTAAGGCAGCAAGATGAAGAATTTTTTTAACAAAATCTAGGTGATAGGTACCACTTGCTCTCTGAAACTTTGGAGGATGATACCAGTAAGGAAAACTCTGATATCACATAGCCTTGGGTTTCAAGTGCAAGCCCTGCTATTTCTTATCTATGTTACAGTGGTTAAGCCCTTAAACTCTCTGAGCTTCTATCTCCTCACACACATATATACATATATATGTGTGTGTTTGTATGTGGACTGATAATTTAAACTCACTTTGGGAAATTTAGAATGATGATTAGTTCTCCAGAGATGGTGGCTGCTACAATGAATGGCAATACTGACTTTCATCAGCAAGTTAATCCTATTGTCTCAGAAATGGAAAGGCTTTCCCCAGACTGGCCAAACTCAGAGATACCATCAGCTAAGGTAGGCAACATTCACATTTCCACTATCAAAGTCAAGGGAATGGCACAGATCTAGAGTAGAAAGGAACCCACAGCACATGTTTTTAAATATTCATAAGGGCTGGAAATGTCTTACTCCTTTCGTTTTCTCTACCATCTGCTTTTGTTTCTTTTCTTTTTCATTCTTATGCCACAGCTGCAAATGAAAACAACCATACAATAACTCAAGTTAAATAAAAAAAATCAAAATAAAAACAATCTCAGGGGTAAAAAAGGAAAATGAAGTATCAAGTTTCCTCCTGAGCTCATGAGGAAGCAAAAGTGAGAGAAACATTTGATGCGAGTTAGACCTTCTGGAAACAAAAATTCATGTTCCATCTTTGTGGGGATGGTGACAAGAGCCACTGCCACTGCATGTCTACTCTGCACCACTTGATGAATAAGACTAGTGATTCCTACAGCTACTCTTCAAAGTAGGTAAATAGTTTTTATTTTCAGACAAAGAGAATATGTGTCAGAGGTTGAGGAAGGAATGAAACTGAAATTTGAATCTAGATTTGTGTGAATTCAAAACCTAAGCACTCTATCTACCACCGTCTGTCAAAATGGGAAGGGGCATGAAAAAATAATTTGGGAAATATTTAAGGGAAGCCATTTGTACTAAACTGATTTATTCAGATAATTAAAATCTGTGATTATAGCTCTAATTAAAGTTAACTTAGATAATTGGTTGTTGTATTTGTGAATGTGCAATTAGAGTCTTCTACATAATTGCAGGGTGCTCAGTATCATCCTTTCATTTATTAACTGCATGAAAACTACGGCTCTGTACTACAGGCCTCTGGCCTACCAAAGGCTATAAACAGTTTTTGGGGTCCCTGGGTCCAGGCACCATGACCTGTGATGTTAACAGCAGGAGCTGGGCTTAGCCCCATTTAACATGTCTTTGTCCAGAGGTCAAGGAACACCTAATCTTCAAGTGCCATGTGAGAGGCTCATGTGGCCAGCACTGTTGTCCTGAAAACTCCTAGCAGCATGTACCTGAAGAAAAACTGGCAGCAGTGGTCCTCATGTGTTAATTACACTTGGGAAGTCTATTATGCATAGAAAGGGCACCTGCTGGCAGTGAAAATGACTAGAATCCGCCCTTCCTGTGCAGTGAGTAAATTGAGAGTTCATTTCTACAGGAGATAATAGTTTGCAGATTCCACTTTGTGCATCCCCTGCAAGGGGATGTACTTAACATTTAAAAGATCCACACAGGAACAAACCTCCCTCAGATTTACATGTTGTGGGCTCCTAGTCCTTTACTTAAAACATAAGTTATCCCTGTGGGCTGTGACCACCAAGGATTAAACTCAACCTGGTGACTTTAGAGTCACAGAGCTCAAGAGAATAATGCAATTAGCAATGACTCAAATTTCATGACATTTGTACTTTCTGAACAAGCAGTGACTGAGGGTGATCAAATCAAGCCTTGATTGGGGAAAATTTTGTTCTCTTGGGGTCTTTCATTTCATCACTCTTACATCTTACAGTTAACAAACACACCAATCCCCACTGGCCTATAACTGTCCTTTGGTCAGATGTCATACAGTACTTTTCAGAAAATAAAAGACCAGGAGACACCTATTCTACAAAAGCCATAGAGCCCCTTGGGCACCAAAAAAATTCAGAGGTGAACCATGAGAGTTTGGGGTCACTGGGGCTCGGCAGTCTTCTCCAACTAGTCTTCAGTTTGAAGATGGACCTGCCAACACTCTTGTGCTCAGCATGCTGGAGACACAGCTTAAGTGCTAGATGGAGTCAGAGATGAAATTAGACCTGGACCAGCCTTCACTGGAAACAGCAAGCCAGATAACAAATCTGAGCAAACAAGATGGGACAGTGGCTGGAAGAAACAATTGGCTAAGGGTAATACTGATTTTTTCCAAAGAAAGCACTCAATTGTTTTTCTTCATTATAATGATATCTCAAAATGTACAAAACAAAAAGCATGATGAAATCTTCTTCCTCATCACAAGTCACGGTTAAATGTTTTTGGTGTGTTTCCAGAACTCTGCTTCTCTGTATATATACAAATACATCTAATTTTTAGGGCAATTTTTTATCTTGCTTGTGTTTATAAGACCAGAAACACACGACATGGTATATATGCTGGAACAAGTTCCTAAACCCTTTGGGGCCTTAGCTTACTGACCTGTGAAATGGAGCTAATACAACCTGCCTTTGCAGGGCTGTTGGGAGAACTGACTAAGATCACAGAGTTAAATGAGATGGTCCAGTGGCTGGGGCCTAAGAGACCATCGACAACAGCTGCTGTTGTTGCTGATATTACCCGGAGGACATTCTCCTCTGTGCTTTTCTTTCTTTTTTTCTTTTAACTTATTTATTATTTTTTATGTGTATGAGTGTACTGACTGCATGTAGGTTGGTGCACCCATGTCGTGCAATAATGCCACAGAGGTCAGAAGAGGGCGTCGGATTCCCCTGGAACTGGAGTTAAAGACGGTTCTCAGCCGCCATGTGGGTGCTGTGGATAGAACCCGGGTCCTCTGCAAGAGCAGTCGGTGCTCTTCACTGCTGAGCCATCTCTCCAGCCCCTTCTCTGTGGTTTTCAATTATAAGCTACTGGGTGTTTTGTTTTTGAGGGTCTTGTTATATAATATTTGCTGACTGGTACCTAATATATAGCCCAAGCTAACCTTGAATTTGCAGCAATCCTCCTGGCTCAGACTCCCAAGAACTTTAAAAGATTACCTAAGTGTGGTCTACCCACACAGCTTAAGATGTTAGTTTTAAAATAGCTAAAATTAAGTAGCCAAAACATTCTAAATAATAGAAAGCCAGTTGTACTACTTGGCAAATAGAATGTCAGTTTCTCAAGCCTGTGTGCCTGAACATAGAAGCCCTTACATTCCCACTCAAAGCCAGCATTATGTACTGCAGACAGCTCCTTGTGGAACTCTAGGCTGCCCTTCAGCATACTCTGGGGTGCACAGAAGGGGAAGAGGATGTTTCTCTCTCCATGTTGCAAGCCCTGAGGGAAAGAATGTGTGTCTGAAGGAGGCTTGTGCCTATGAGGCTGTTATATGTTGGGAAGGGTTTCTCTGTGAGGCTAAAGGTGCTGGGGGAGTCACTCTGAGGCTGTCTTTGGATATATGTTCCTGTTCTACCTTCCCCAACCTTCTCTCCCACTTCTTTCTCCCTTTCTGGAGTGTGTCTTGTTCTTTTTCTTTTCTTCTAGCTCCCCTGTCTTCTTTAATCAGCTGTTCACTCCTCCAATCTTTCATCGAAACAAGACAACTAACACTAGCAGATGACAAACATGTTCCTTCTATTGATATAGTTGGCAAGAGAAAAACCAAGGTAGTTGATTGGTTCACAGGCTCAAAAAGAAAGACAAGTAAGCAAAGGTCTGGCCCCAGTGCAAGGCCCTGAGAACATCTGTAGACAGGGGAGGGAGATAGGAGGCGGTAGATAACAATACCAGGGGGAATAGAAGCCCCAGGTGTCCCAGACAAGCTTCAGGAGGCAGAACATGGGCCCAGGGGAGACACTGGCTTTGGACAAACTGTTTCTCTTTCCTCTCACACGTCTTTAATCCCGGGGGGGGGGGGG
>VZQC01014654.1:2624320-2631820 GCA_009823505.1 Rhizomys pruinosus
AAAAAAAAAAAAAAGAATAAAAGAGAAGAAGGATGATGGGAGAATAACAGGCCTTGGAACTCAGACTGGCCACCTGGCACTTCAAGCCTCACTTGAATAAGATTAAGCCTAGCCCTGGGCCTTACCATGGTGGGTAGAGAGAGGGTGTAATGCTGTGGGCAGAGGAGTGGGGTGGGCTGAGGACAGGTGACTCCATATTCTAGTGGGTCCTGTCTGCAATGGCCTTCAGACTTCTCCAGAAGTATCTGCATCAAACAAGTGGCAAATGGGAAGATGCTGGGTGGTCTAGGGAAGCCCCAGAACAGCTCCCCTCTCATGCCTGTCCCTAGCACTCAACCATTCGAATGCCTCTTGACACTGGTCTTGCCTATATGTAGCACCGTGCCTGAGACACACTGCTAACCTCATGATGGTCTAGCACAAGCAGGAAGGCAAGCAAATCCTCAAACAGCCATGAACTGGAAAGATAGAGAGGGAGCAATAGGAGGTTAGGAGGCAACTGTGGTGGAGACACAGGATATTCAGAAGCAGGGAGGAGGAGAGGGGCAAGGGAAGAGTCAGAGGGGAGAAACTGAAACCACAGATGAGGGAATGGAGTTTCAAATGACTGAAAGTCACCAAGTGTCACCTGCTAGGTGGCTGATGGTTCACGTTAGATTATAAAATGTCTTCTCACATGTGTTTGGAAATGATTGAGGAATAGCTCCTGTGTTTTCCGCTTCAGGTAAAGGCAGAGATTTCTAGAGGCAAATTCACATTTTCTGAGCTATGGAACTAGGCAGCAATAAGCTGGGATAAGGACTCAGTGCTGTCCTCTCAGCGCAGCCTGGTTTATGCTACTTCATGGGCTTTCTGGGCTTGCGAGGGTACCTCCGTACTGATGACGAACACCACCAGTGGGAGTGCAGGGGGCAGGAGAGGCTGCCAGTGTAGCTTCTGAAGCCATTGAAGGTGGCAGAGCTAGGGGTAGAGGGAGCGGAGAATGTCCAAACAAATGGCTGATGGAGATAAGCAGATAGCAGTGACAGGGCAGTGAGGAGTCCCAGATGCTACCAGAAACTAGAGGACATGGCGGAGGTGGCACCATGACACAGCAGTAGGGACAGAAGCTAATGATCGTCCCTGTGACTTGGGAGCAGAAAGAGGCCACTGGATAGAGTACAGCACTCCATGATTCCCCAGGAAATAGGAATCACAGAACTTGGACCAGAGTGGGGTCCTGAGGAAGGGCTGGGGTCTGAAAACACTGCAGGGGAATGGAGGGACCCTAAATAAGGCAAATCTATTACAAGGGCTTTATATCCTGATCCTTTCCTGCCTGAATATATAAGAAATCCTCTTTCCTGCTCTACAAGTTATGTAAAATAGAATCTAGACCAGCAAAAATAATTTCCAAAATAAACCAAGGTATAAAAAGACATGGCAAATATAACATGGGCCCAGGCACTGATGAATCAAGAAGCAATCTAACATGAGTTAGGATTCATATACATAGCAGGGAGCACACAGCTCTCTACTCTCAGCAGAGCTGAGAGGAAGGATGGGTAAGAAAACCTACCATGACCAGAAAGATACACAATACAAGAGAGACATGGGCCAGCTTACTCTGTACTGTGCCTGGAGGATAGTTACTGGCTTTTATCTGCTGGTCTTGAGCTATGTTTTTGTTAAACATGGCTTCTTGGGAAGAGGCTGAGCCCAGCACATCCAAATCAGGTGACCATGGAATACCTCCAGGCTTCCAGCCTTTTCAGAGAGATAATTCATGAAACTGGCCACTGGTTCATAATGATGGAGGCCAGCTCGGCCATAATTTCACTGTTTTGCAATCCTCTCTCTGAAAGCCTTTCTCCTAAAGCTCCAATGTTTGACAGGCAGTGAGAACCTTCTCTGTATAAACATTGTGCTCCTTTATCATCATTTGCTGACATGAGCTGTTTCAAGACAATGTCTTTTATCACATTACACCAGGGAAAAATTATTCATAGGGGAAACAGACCCAAACCAGACATCCAGATCATCATTGCCAGTATACTACTGAGGGCAGACAGTGAAACTACTTTGACAGTCATTGCCAAACCCCAACTATGTGCCATTTTTCTATGCTTATCTGCTATCTTACTTCACCTTTAAAATATAATTATGCTGGGCGTGGTGGTGCACGCCTTTAATCCTAGCACTTGGGAGGCAGAGGCAGGCAGATCTTTGTGAGTTCAAGACCAGCCTGGTCTACAGAGTGAGTTCCAGGACAGCTGGGGCTACAGGGAGACCCTGTCTTGAAAAGACAAAAAAAAAAAAATTATATAGCGGGGCATGGTGGCGCACACCTTTAATCCTAGCACTCGGGAGGCAGAGGCAGGCGGATCTTTGTGAGTTCAAGGCCAGCCTGGTCTACAGAATCAGTTCCAGGACAGCTGGGACTAAAGGGAGACCCTGTCTCGAAAAGACCAAAAAATACACACACACACACACACACACACACGTGCATATATATAATTATATATTGAATAACTTCATCTTGCATATGAGGCCAAATGAGCCACCTATCACCAAGGTTTCCTTCCCTTCTACTAAAACATGGTTACTCAACAGTGAATTTCTCAAAACAAACAAACAAAAAACAAAGCAAACAATCAAAACAAAAAGGGAGGAGGAGGAGGAGGAGGAGGAGGAGGAGGAGGAGGAGGAGTTGTTTGTTCTGCTTCCAAACCACAGCTAAGAGAAAGTCTTTGGGATGGCTTAGGGCATGACTGACATCTGAAGACCTTGGGGGATCTCAACTGTTCCTATCACCAGTTTCCAATGTGTCTTGAGGGAAAAGAATACAATCACTTGGTGCTTTGGCTCTCCACACTGAATAGTAAGAGTATTAGCCACTCTCTTGACTCAGAATGCCATGGCATATATGGAAGCTGTTTAGAAACCTTGCAAAAGCACCTTGCAGTCAGGTGCTCTGAACTCTGTGCCATTTGGAGTATTTCTGATTAACCACCACCCAAAGCAATTATAAGATAAAAGTCTTAACATTCTTGATCATTCTTGAAAGAGAAAATGGGGGGGCAGGGTGCCCAGAGGCCTTACCAGCAGTAGTCCAGCAGGTGTGGGGGCAGCACGGGGATGTACACATGCTGCCAGTACATGGGGTAGAGCATTGCAGCTGAGCCGTGGATGCAGGCTGTCAACTGCAACAGAGCAGAACAGAGCAGAGCATCAAGTCTCAAGGCAAAGGGAGGGAGGGAAGGCACCACCAAAGTTGAATCCAAACCCACTAATGACTCAAACTCATAAGCAGAGACATTTCTAAGTCATCTTACTTACCCTAAGTCAATGTCTCCACCCAGTTATAAAGTTAACAGAAGGCTGGGGATGCTGCTCAAGTGGCAGCACTCTTGCCTAGTACGCCTGAGGCCCTAGGTTGAATAACACATCAAAAAAATAAATGAAAAGCTCATGTATATTTAGGCTAGAAAACTGAGAAATTGAAGAATGTGATAAATGACAACACTTTCTAAATATTATTTAATATTTGGGGGTATTAAACAGACAAGCATTTATATTTCCTTTTCTAATGAAAATAGTTCCCCCCCTCTTTTTTTTTTTTTTTTGTCTTTTCGAGACAGGGTCTCCCTGTAGCCCTAGCTGTCCTGGAACTTGCTCTGTAGACCAGGCTGGCCTTGAATTCACAAAGATCCGCCTGCCTCTGCCTCCCAAGTACTAGGATTAAAGGTGTGTGCCACCACACCCCCCCCCCTCATTTTTATATTTAACATTATTTGGTATAATTTTCCCATATCCTTAAGTACTTTTAGAGAAAGCATAACCTTTACCAATCCTCAATGACTTCTTATACTCTGTTTTGCTGCTCTCCTATCATTAAGTTATAAAATTATATCAGGTCAGTAATTGTGATATGGTTCCATTGTGTGGAATCCAGAGCCAAGACTTACAGCTATGTTAAGGCACTCACCAATATAAGAGTATTACATGTGAATGTACTAAGGAGATGAACAGCAGATGCTCTCACACTTCCCCATACACCAGCAACACTGGTGCTTCACCATGGTCAAGTTTATACTTATTTCTTAATTTTATTTTTACTCCTCTGATTACAACTAAGGGTATTTTTGGCCATGTTTTCTGACTCTATTTCTTAGGTAAATGGTCTATGCATTTCTTTGCTGACTCTTTAATAATTATTAGTATCTTTGAAATTGTTTTATAAGCAAGCAATTGACAACATGTAAATGATATCATCCCTTTGTGATACTTTTTTAAAATTTTATTTATTTCTGTATGTGTATGAATGTACTGTCTGCATGTAGGACTGTGCACCCGTGTCGTGAAATGCCGTGGAGGTCGGAAGTGGGTGTCGGATTCCCCTGGAACTGGAGTTCTCCTGGAATTGGAGTTACAGACGGTTCTTAGCCGCCACGTGGGTGTGGGGATCGAACCTAGGTCCTCTGCAAGAGCAGTCGGTGCTCTTAACCGCTAGGCCATCTCTCCAGCCCCCTTTGTGATATTTGTGAAAACAAATTACCCTTCACTTTCTTTGACTTTCCAAGTGAAGTGGTTTAAATAATTATGGAGCCTAATCTTTTCTTTAGTGATGATTTCTACTACTTATCTAAGAAAAGGCTTCAAATTTTCTGCTAGCATTTAACCCTTTAATCCAGCTGGAATTAATCTGGGTTTAACAACTGAGGTGAGAATTTCTTTTTTCTACATAGTTAATCAATTCCTCCAGCATGGTTTACTAGTTCATCCTTCCTTTCCCTGTTCTTTTGAGAAACCCCTATTTTGTATTTTTTTAAGAGGTAGAGATGACATAAAATCAGTATTTAATAGAATTAAAAATTGAGGGACCAAAGAAAATGAAAAGTAATACAATCACTACAAAACTCAATAGGGCAAAAAGAAAGGAAAAAAGGCAACCTTTGGAGACAGAGTAAGTGACAACAGGCAACAACACACATTTCTTTCTGTCGTTTTCCTTTATGTTTCTTTGGTTTCTGGGAAGCCTGTCCCCACGAGGCCTTTGCTTCTTTTGGAAGCTGTTAACTAGCTTTTGCTGACAGAAGGACATTTACGTGGTGAAAGAGTGATGTGCCAAGGCCCAGTTAAAAGAATCCCAGAGGTTACTATAACATGACCAGGTTTAAACTGGATATTCTGCTGATGCTTTGCAGTTGTGGGAGCTACTACCCTGCCCCCTCCAGATCCTTTAAATTAGGTACATGCCCTGGAAAAGATCTAGCCAGTGTAGAGAGTTGTTCCCAGATACTGCCAAAGCATGTTGGTTCAACTGCCCTTCCAAGCCTACTCTGGCAAGTTCCCTGTTGAGGCAGCTACCATATAGATATGACTAGTCTTTTTAGGGTGTTAGAAGGATGCACATCCTTGATGATGTTGAGTGGAGACTGAATCAATTAATGAATCTTATGCTAACCACAAGTCAGGCAGGAGGGTTACAGTGGCCTTGAGCACAGGTTCTGCTCATATTTAACCAGAGGCCAGAGCACTCTACCTAATGGGCAGGCCCAGTCCCATTACTTCCTGCTTTCAAGTCTTTGGGGGCATGGCTAGAACAGAATGTCTTTGCCAGATCCCAGTTCTATCTGTAAAACAGCATCTCAACTGCCTTCCCCTAGTTTGCCTCTTAGACATAACATTTACAAAAGTAAGAAATTCTGGACTTCCTTTCCTCCCCTCTCTATTTCACTCATCTCCCAAACCTGCTGGGATTTGTTCTGCTAGCAAACTCTTCTCTCAGACCTCTGAACGAACTCTCCTCTCCTCTCTGAAGCCTTGCCTTGGCTCCCTGTTCCTTTAACAGTCTCTAGTTTGTCCCTTGGGTGTGAAATCTACAAAGACCCTGACTTTCTTCATCTTTGTGTTCTCAGTGGCACTCATCAATTCATTGTATATCCTGAATAGATGAAGAATGATTCCTACTTACAATATATACTTACAATGTAAAGAAAGCTAGTGGCTTGGCTAGTAAGTATAGTCCAACATTTCCATTAGTTCCACAGAGCAGAACATGTGACTCAAATTTCAAAACAAGGATAAGCTAAGCTCATGCATACAAATGTAGCACTTTGGGAAAAACTAAGTGATCCATCCATCCATCCATCCATTCAATACTATACCTATGCTATAACTCTGTATCATATCAAATGAATGAATGAATGTAAGCACTTCAAAATCTATAAGGTACTACGCAAACACAAGGTAACAGCATCAAATCATATGAATGTACCTGTAATTCTCAGAAGTCATTCAGGAGGATGGTCTTGTTTGAGGTGAAATTTGAGTCCCTGTTTCTTGTTAGCTTAAACTCTTTTGGGCCAAATCTTACCTTTAGATAATGTTGTTTTCATGTCTCCTTAATCTCACAATTAGTCTCCAGACTAAATGACAAGATTTTAAAACTATTTATCCTTCATTAAAAAAAAAAAATCAGAGGCTGGAGAGATGGCCTAGCGGTTAAGAGTGCTGATCGCTCTTACAAAGGACCCAGGTTTGATCCCCAGCACCCACATGGCAGCCGAGAACCGTCTGAAACTCCAATTCCAGGAGAACTCCAGTTCCAGGGAAATCCGACACCCTCTTCTGACCTCCGTGGCATTGCATGACACGGGTGCACAAACCTACATGCAGACAGTACATTCATACACATACAGAAATAAATAAAATTTTATAAAAAAAATCAAACTTTTAAGGTGCTTCATCACCCCATTAGAGGTTTTCTGAGGGACGAATTTCTGGAATTTGATTAAGACACATTAATCCATTTTATTAAGAAAACAAACCAAAGAGACAATTGTCTGGATCTTTTTCAAAATATTAAGTGATACACATTATGTGTACTGTTACTTGAGAATTGTGGCTAAGCTGGCTGCAGAGGGTTGGTGTCTCACTAAACATCTGTGCTGACCCAGAAATGATGCACTGTGTCTTGTAAAGTATCACTTGATAACTACCTCTAGGAGTTTGAAGAATTATGCTCATTCCTTACAGATAATAAAATTTACAGATAGACTTTTAATGTAAAAAAAGTATGTAATAGAGAGCATGGTCAACAAAAGGGTATTGTGAATATTTAATTAAAGTATAAGTTGAGGAAAATGATTCTATCCTATATCTCACTTGGTGAGAGAATAGAAAGTATGTGTAAAATTTGCCCAAAGTCATTAGTCACAATGAATATTCATCAGAAGCCAATTATCAATCCCGTTTAATGACACCCCAAAAGATTTTGCCCTGGAGCGGCTGAGTAGTCTGAGACAAATTACACAGCCAACAGCCTGCCTAGCCAAGACACAGGCTGTAAAGTAAACCACTGTTGGGTGGTGGCTTTAGCAAATTCTGTCCTCAATTAAAGGTACACAGGTTGGTTATATTTTGGAGCTGTATATATGGCTCTATTAGTTTCCTGTGAGGCTAAGGAGAAGGAGAAAGGACAGCGTGAGTAGTATGTTAATAGAAAGTAGTAGTCAA
>VZQC01014654.1:2636820-2659004 GCA_009823505.1 Rhizomys pruinosus
TTATCCTCTATTGCCCTTCTAGGGACCATCTGACAAGTCTAGCAGCTAGGTTCTATGCAACCATTAAGCTAACAGAAAAACAAACCTATGAATTTCTAAAGCATCCAGACAGGAAGATCCTGAGAGCTCACTGGCCAACCAGTCTAGACAAACAACAAGCTTCAGGTTCAGTGGCAGATCCTGTCTTAAAAACGCCGGGTGTGGTGGCGCACGCCTTTAATCCTAGCACTTGGGAGGCAGAGGCAGGCGGATCTTTGTGAGGTCAAGGCCAGCCAGGTCTACAGAGGGAGTTCCAGGGCAGCTGGGGCCACAGGGAGACCCTGTCTCGAAAACACCAAAAAAAAAAAAACAAAACAAAAACAAACAAAAAAAACCAACAACAACAACAACAACAACAACAAAAACACAACATGGAAAAGCAATTGAGGAAAGGCATCCTGATGTCAACCCTTTCTCACACATGCCTGAACAGGTGAGTACAACTACACACACACATATGTGTACACCACAAATACATTTACACACAAGAATATACAAATTTAGTTTATGAATCACCCATATTACTCAAGTATTTTTTCCCTTGACATGTTGTTAATAAAATGGCTAAAAAGAACACTTCTCCAGATCTATTATATTTATGGACACCAAGTTACACTGGTGGATTACACTGGCTTCCAAAATATTAGGAGAATCTGGGTAGTGACCTTCTATAGATGAACCAAGGCCACAATCAAAGTGCTCCCAAAGAGAAACAAAAAGAAAAATCAAGGAATTTCTTAAGTGCTACTCTGGACTCATGAATGTTTCCTAAACAAGCACAGTCTTTGCTATGTAGTCTTAAAATGAAAATGAGGGTTGGAGAGATGGCCTAGCGGTTAAGAGCGCCGACTGCTCTTACAGAGGACCCGGGTTCGATCCCCAGCACCCACATGGCGGCCAGGAACCGTCTGAAACTCCAGTTCCAGGGGAATCCAACACCCTCTTCTGACCTCCGCGGCATTGCACTACACGAGTGCACAGACTTGCATGCAGACACTACATTCATACACATACAGAAATAAATAAAATTAATAAAAAAATTGAAAATGAGTCTAGTGGTATACAACAATGAATAAATATGGTCTATAATGTCAGGGAGGCACGGCAGCAGACGGCAGGAGCAGGAAGCTAAGAGGTCACATCTCAGCTGCACACAGGAAGCAGAGAGCAAAATGGAAGTGGGGCAAGGCTACAAACTCTCAAAAGTCCATTCTCAGTGATGTACTTCCTCTTTGATCTATAAATTCCATACCTTTCCAAACAGTGCTGCCAAATAGAAACTTTGCATACATGAGTGTATGAGGGACATCTCATTCAGACCACAACAGTACTGTATTACAATCTCCCTAACATCTCAAGGTTCTTTTCACTCTAGTTACATTCAACATTAACAAGAGAAAACCAACTCATAACTAAAAGAATATAGTTCAAAAATGTATATTCAAAACCAAAGAAAACCCACATAAATAAAATATACCAATCTTTTCTCCTACTTCCTGTCGGTGGAGGTTTCATTCATTGACTTTTAGCAGTTTTTAATATTCTCTGAGAAACAATAAAATTTTATGTAATAGAGATTAGAGAGGTTAACACAACTTGTGAATTTGGCTGCTGAGTCTATATTTCATACCACCTTGTTACATTTTGTTAAGGATTTCCCTCTTCACCAAAAGGATTAGTTTTCTTCTCACTTCTTTGAATGCTCTTCTTAGGTTGTTAGTGTGAACTAGGTTGATCTCTCTCTCTCTCTCTCTCTCTCTCTCTCTCTCTCTCAACATATAAAAGATGAACAAACAAAATGTTCAATTTATTTTATTTTTTAAATAGAACACTAAATTTAGTCTTAGGCTTCACTATTTGGGAATTTTCCAGTTACAAGGTCTTGGCTTCCCTTGAGCACAGTTTGAAACAAAATAATGCAGTTTGTTCCTACGGCTGGAACATGCAGAGCGGAGTGTGCAGGGAAAGAGGACCTGGCTTAGGGCCAGTACTTCAAACCTCCTTAAACAGCCACTCTCCTCTTTGCTTCAAGGACTACAGATAAGCAAACAGGATTAGTTTGTTCTAGTCCAGAAGAACTAGGAAAGATTTGTACATATTGTGTAAATGCCCAGCCTACTACACGGGCTGATAGAGCCATGGCAAGGTGGAGTTCCTCCAGAAAGAATTAAAATTTAAGCCAAATTTGAAAAGCTGCCTTGTCTATAAACTGGCCCTTTCTCAGGTCACCCCAGAGCAGATGGTGATCAGACAATGAATGCTGTTTGTGCAAGTGGGTACGATGGGCCAGGGCAAGATTAGGAAAGGATCCAGAACTTCGTTTGCATATTGAAACATCTAGAAAGGCTAGGCTTAGGGTGCTGGTGAAGAGATACGTTACCACCTACCACTGTTCAGGCTACCAGTAAATAGATTCTGCCTGAGACCCACATTCTCTAGGACAAATGTCTGTTTGCCTAGTTAGGAAGAAACTGACAGAGAAATGATGTAGGTTTTGCTGTTTTTTTTTCTTTCCCCTAAATGCGGTTACATCAGAAAAAGCTCTTAAATGCTATAAAAAAAAGAAAAGATGAACAAAAAATAAAAAAAAAAAAAAGCTCTTAACTGCTGAGTCATCTCTTCAGCCCCCCCTAAGGATTTTTTTTTTTTTTTTTTTTTCTTTTTAAGACAGGGTCTCCCTGTAGCTTTGGCTGTCCTGGAACTCACTATGTAGACCAGGCTGACCTTGAACTCACAGAGATCTGCCTGCCTCTGCCTCCCAAGTGCTAGGATTAAAGGTGTATGCTACCAGGTCCAGAAGGACTTTTTTAAAACCCATCCTCTGGGTAGGCAAAAAAATATTCCTTAGGAAAGTAAATGTGCCATTGTCATCAGAATGGAGTCTTATTTTTTTTAAAACTTCTAACACCCCTAATTTAGAAATGGGCAGTTAGGGTTGAGATACATAAAGATAGAATATGAACCCTGAAGCTACAGAACTGGCCCAAGACCTCACCAGGGCTTTTCTCAAGGAAGCCAGGGAGACTGGGCAGACAGCCTAATAATGCACTAACAGTGGGAGAGGAGAGGAAGGGACCTTGGCTAAGAAGGAGGGTATGCACTCCTGGTACCTGCAGTGGTGCTGGGTGCATGGAGGAAGCTCATGAAATCCGAAGTGAAGACCTAAGCTGTGTGCAACACCAGGGGAAGGCTCTTCCTGCCACTCAGACCCACGGCCAAAGGAATCATGCCAATAATGCTTTTCAGAGGGTAAGTGTCCTAGGAAACTCACGACAAGTGGAGAGTTACCAAGGAGGCAGTAAGAAGTAGTCAGAAGGATACTGGCCTGGGGCCAAGAGAATAGGTTTTAATCCCATCTCTGTAGCTCATCTAAGATAAGACACTTCAACTCTTTGGTTGCCAATATTCTCATCTGCAAGAGGATAATAAAACAAAGTAGCTCACTTGGGTTGCAGCAAGAACTAATGAAAATATATGACAACCATAAATATCATATGTAAATATACATCTGTACATACGAGCATGAATAAGAACATGTTTATATAACACCTGGCATAGTAAATGGCTCAGAAATGTTAACTTCAAAGAATTTTAAGACAGTAGTGCAAAACCAAGCACTGGCCTTATAAAGTATTGCACAGGCATCTAAAGGCAGGTGGCCTGCACATTTATGCTGCACATGCTGTCAGTGCCCTTCTCTGATAGTCACAGATTTGCCCAAGAAGCCTCTCTAATTACTACACAGTCTGAGGGACAGCAATCCTGTACTCAGACATATCGAGCGTGTGCAAGCTACCAATTTGCTTAGCATACTAAGGGGAGCAAAGGATGCAGGGCACACTGTTTTTAGCTAGCATGTGCTCAGAAGTCACGAATCAGCTTGCCTGTCAGCACACCCCTTTTCTGAATATGCCCCATAAGCTGGGATGATTCGTGATGGTGTGGAGGTCTAAGATTGACCACTGGGAGGTGATGTCATGTGATGTAGCAGCTGCCCAACCCAAACCTATATAAACTGCCTGTTA
This sequence comes from Rhizomys pruinosus, assembly GCA_009823505.1. Lineage (NCBI taxonomy): Eukaryota > Metazoa > Chordata > Mammalia > Rodentia > Spalacidae > Rhizomys > Rhizomys pruinosus. The sequence goes on from VZQC01014654.1 coordinate 2,640,885, forward strand.
TATAGAATAAATGGATTTTCCATGGATTTGTACCACCTGACATGGTTCCCAGGCTGTTACCTGCATGCATGCTTGGTTGTGGGGCCATCAACTCCACAGCTGGCTCTTCAGCTCATTTGATGGGGGGAAGCCAGCATCTCTGCATGTGTGCCCTCTTCAGCCTCTCCACCTCAGGGTCAACAGACCCACAACAGTCTGGTCTTATTATTCATCCAAACCGAGATCACCAGTGCAACAAGTTACCTTATCCACCAGCTCTGGCTCAGAGTATCTTTTCGGCACTTTCTAAGAATTCCCAAATTTCCTTTGGATTAGATATTCCTAATAACTCGTCTCTGGCTTTAGTGATAGGTTTTGCACAAAGGCTCTAAAAATAATGTGAGAAGCACCCCAATGAACATAATTTAGTGGCAAAGCCAAGCATGGGGACTGTGATTACCTTGTATGCATAGTTCCTGGCTGTTTCTTCTAGAAATTCCTTCCCCACACTGTATCACAATCTATTTCATGGCTGTCTATTCCTCTGACTAGTATACTGACCTCAGGCAAGTTTTTCCACCTCTCCAAAGGGACAAACTACTCTGTAAAATAACAACAACTTTAAACTATTCAGAGTGCTGATGGAATTATTTCTAGAAAGGTCCTATCTTTGACCATGATTCATAGTATTTCCAAAAAGTGCTATGAGTTAAACTCAGATATGAAAATATAGAAGAAAAATGGGACCATTGTGTTAAAAGAAATCACACTGAAGTGTTTACATTAGAGAACAAGATTTTGCTAAGCCATCCCTATTTATCATTTATAAAGGAAAACAATCAATATACATTAACTAAGCAAAGAGAACAAAAACTTACATTTTTCTTATACAGAGTATCATGATGTTATTGACCAGGACACACTAGAAATGTGTATTACCTGACTCTGTACCATTGGGTTTGTCTCTGTTGATGCACAGTAGGTTTTCTAGAAGAAAGCACTCTGGAGTACTCTTCAGCTTTCATCTTTCAGATGCTCCATGGCTCTGAAGAGCATTATGCCTACATCTTACACCAAGCAAAACTGAGAAAAATGTGGTTTGTAGGATATTGTATCCACATCATGCTCTGCCAAAAAAGGGTCATTAGGACACCTCAGGCTGCAACAGTTTTCATAGCCCTGACTCACCCAAGATAAGGAAAAGTCATTCTTGAGGAAGTTAAGAGGCAATGGTAGGAAACCTTTCAAATCTTGAGTCTGGAGTGGTCTAAAGGCTTGAATATATCTGTAATGTGCTCAGCTCCTTCATCTCTACAGCCACTGCATATAACTAATAAGGATATTGGATGCTGCCAACTACCCTGAAGCTGGGAGCAGAACCCCATGTCCCTGAAGAGTTTAGTCTTACTACCAATCAGAAAGCCTGAACCTCCTGTAATCAACTATCTGTAAACAAAAACCTCCAACATCTTTTAAAAAAAATCAATATAATACATATGTAGAACTTTAAAAAGAAAATAAGGCCTATATTGAAAAGCAACAGTGATTTCACAATTCTACTTAGCCTTAACTCAATCACACAACACAGAATTTACCTCCCTGTTTCTAAACAATAACTTTTAGCTTTTGCTATGAAACATTAAAACTGATTTATTGTTTTTTTTTTAATTTTATTTTTGTATGTGTATGAATGTACTGTCTGCATGTAGGTTTGTGTACCCGTGTCGTGCAATGCTGCGGAGGTCAGAAGAGGATCTCGGATTCCCCTGGAACTGGAGTTCTCCTGGAATTGGAGTTACAGGCGGTTCTTAGCTGCCATGTGGGTGCTGGGGATCGCACCCAGGACCTCTGCAAGAGCAGTCGGTGCTCTTAACCACTAGGCTATCTCTCCAGTCCAAAACTGATTTATTGTTAAAGCATTTATTGATTTATTCTGAACATGTACTATGTGCCAGATCATATTCTAAGAGTTTTGCAAGTATTAACTCACTTTGTTTATGTCACTGGTGACCTAAAGCCATGTGCTGCCAAGGCTGACAGTCTGAGTTCAATCTCTGGGACTCACATGGTGGTTGTGGAAGGAAAGAACGGAATCCAGCAAGTTGTCCTCTGACCTCTACACATGTGCATATATATATAAAAACACATACACACACAAGGAGATGTAATTTTTTTTATTAATTTTATTTATTTCTGTATGTGTATGAAAGTCTGTGCACCCGTGTCGTGCAATGCCGCGGAGGTCAGAAGAGGGTGTCAGATTCCCCTGGAACTGGAGTTCTCCTGGAATTGGAGTTTCAGATGGTTCTCAGCTGCCATGTGGGTGCTGGGGATCAAACCCGGGTCCTCTGCAAGAGCAGTCAGCGCTCTTAACCGCTAGGCCATCTCTCCAGCCCCCAGGAGATGTAATTTTTAAAAATCTCCCTCATACAACAGAGGGCTCAGGGACCATTGTGGAATATGGGGTGGTGATCTAAACAAAAGCCATTTCAGTGAAAGAATGAGAGCAGAAGGACTACACAGGAAATAAGATGATTCTCTCAAGGAATTTTGTCCTAAAGGTAAAATATAAATGCAATAAAGGGGATATAGCTCAAAGTAAGGTTTGCCTTTTTTCTTTAAATATATATANAAAAAAAAAAAAAAAAGAATACTGGCTGTTAAAAAAAAAAAAAGAATACTGGTTGCTCTTGTAGAGGACCTGGGTTTGATTTCTAGCACGCACATGGCAGCTAACGACTGTCTGTAACTCCAGTTCTAGGGTAATCCCATGTCTTTGAGGGGATTGCACAATATAGGTGCACTTACACACATGCAGGCAATACACTGATACACATAAAAATAAAAATAATAAAGAAAACAAAATTCTTAAGACCAAAGCCTATCATCTAACGCAGGGATCAGCCAGCTACAGTGACAAGACACCCAGTATGGCTTGCTGTTCTACATTTGCGCCTAAAGCATTGAAGGAACCCAATCTTAGCCAGTGGTTTTCCTGCTGTAAATGATAAGGTCAGAGACAGCTGCAATAAAGACCACATGGCCTTCAAAAGTTATGTCTATTATTTGATGACCTACAGAAGACTCAAGACTAAAGCAGGCTGGGATGTACCTCAGTGATAGAGGGCTTGCCCAGCATGCAGGAGTCCCTGTGTCCTTTCACATTGAAACTTTGATCCATCTGGAATTCAGTCTTCTGTGAGAAAGATAGATACTGTCTTTTTTCCCTTCTGTATGTGGATGGCCAATACTGAAAAACTGTCCAGTCTCAGCAGACAGGTCGGTGCCTCCTTTATTATTTATAAAGCACCATGGATACGTAGGCTGTTTCTGGGCCTCTCTCTACTGTGTGCCTTCAGCCTGCCCAGATTCTCACAATGTACTACCAGCACAGGTTAGTTAATACAGCTTTACAGAAAGTTTTAATACAGAAGCTATCACTGTCCATTCTTTTCAAATTTTGTTATTTCATTTCTTTTGGCTTTTCCATATTAATTTAAAAGTAAGCCTGTCAGGTACTGTGTAAAGGCCTACAGGTATTTTCAATGGAACTATATTCAAGCTATTGATCCTGTGAGTAAAGCATCCTCAGGACACTTGTCTGCTACTCATGAACATGGTTGCACTTCTCCTCCATCCACTGGAGGTCACATGGATCTTCACTTTTAATATGTTAATGTATAAATTATATTAACAGGTAGTTCTAGTATCATCAAATCTTACATCTCTAGAACTCACCTACCTTAGTTATCATGAGTTTTAAAAGACCTTATCTCAAAAAGAAAAATAAACAAAAAATTTAAATGTGGACTATACTTAAGAAAGAGATAGGATGTTTTTCTCTGGCCTACACACACACACACACACACACACACACACAAACAAACATACTTTCACACATAAAAAAGCATAATCAGTGAAAGTTGGGTAAATGCATGATAAAGCGACTTTAGTAAATTACTACTGGCAGACTAAATGATTTCAACTTTCTATAATACTTGAGAATTTTCATAATAAAATTGTTAACCATATTTTATCTGGTAAAAGGACTAAAATACAAATAAGAAAAACATTTACAGCAAAACTTAATAGCACAATACACAAAGAGCTCATTGTTATTTATGAGAAAAACATCAAGCTGGGCATGGTGGCCCATACCTGAATACCAGAACTTAGGAGGTTTAGGTAGGAAGGTTGCCAGACATGAATTAGAAGCCAGCCTGGGCTACACAGTGAGTTCAAGGTCAGCATAAATGATAAAATATACTCTATCAAAAAGCCAAAAGCAGAGGGGCTGGAGACATGGCTCAATGGGTCAAGCATCTGCCATGCAAACTTGAGGATCAGAGTTCAGATCCCTAGACCCACATGAAAAAGTTACAAGGGGAGGTGACTCTCCTATAATCCTTGGAGCAACTGATTAATCAAACTAGCGGAAACAGTGAGCTCCAGTCTTAACAAGAGATCTTGCTACAATATGTAAGATGGAGAGTGATTAAGGATAGACACGAACACCCACAGAATAGTCCGCAAGGCTGAGGCGTTCATTCATCCTCAAGTTGGTAGCACTTCTTGTGTACCGGTTCAGCCCGCTGGGGAAGCCTCCAGTTCCTGGTGCTTATCAAGTCCTTTAACCTAAAAGCCCCACTGCTCAGAATAAGAACTGTATCAATCAAAGGAAGCTCAAAAAATGTTCACTGCAGTATTATAGAAGAGGATAAATCAATAAACAATCTAAGTAACCATAAAGAGAAAAAAAAACAGGTAAATCATGACTGCATCATGACACTAGAATACAGTGGAGACATTAAAAAAAGACAAAAATAAGCTCGTGTGGAAATAGGCGCAATGTTCATAATGCACAATCAAAAGAAAAACTATTTATAATTGATTATGAGACTGTAAGAATAAATGAAATGGGCTCTGACAGTATAAAGGAATGTGAATAATTAATGAAAATGATGTATTACCATATGAGGAGAATGTGGCTGATTCATTTTCCTAAAATTTTCTTTAATCTTGCCGATGCATCTTTCAATTAAAATTAAATCATTGAAAAGGTGGTCTCAGGATGGTCTACTTACAGTGCTGAGCTTGCTGCAGATGATGAGGATCCGGCGTTCATACAGCATGCTGGCATACAGATGCAACATATTGTTTACATCCACAGCCACAAAATATTCTGTCAGATTTCTCTAGGAGAAAGAAGAAAGCAAGGCTTGTGGCTTATTTTGTTTGTTCTTATTACGAATAGTATCTCATAAAAGCATGAGAAACAGAAAAATCAGAAAGCATACTCGCTCCTTCTCCTGCCCCACTCCTACCTAGGAGACCAAGCCCCACTCATGTATGAAATCATGAAATACAAAGTTCAAAGAGGCCTTAGAGATGAGCAGTCTGAGCAACTGCATCTGTGTGTGGTGATTACGGGTAATAACATGAGGTCGTACGCAGCGCTGTGGTTGCTTTTCATGTTGGTCCACAAGATGAGCACAACTCTGCCATCTCACAAATGAGAAACCAAGGCTGAGAGGTAGATCCTTTCAAGATCAAATGGACAAGGAAGACAGGACTCTGCTCAGATCTTCCCACACAGGCCCTAGAACTTTTTCCATGTTCCATGCCATGCATCTTGGCAACAGAAAGTCCCCACCCTGGCAGGGCCTGTTTCTACTCAGCAGATCCTAGCTACAAAGACTGGACATGCACCTGTCCTGTCCTCACTGCTGGTGTCCACAGCACACACACTCCAAAACTGCTAGCTAGAATTAAAGCAATTTCAAAGGTTTACAATTTTCGGGTATTTCATTCAAAATGGGGAGGGGGTGGATTTGGAGACAAACGGCAGCAAACTATGACAAAGCAGTGTTTTAACCAGCTTTTTCTTCTTTCGACCTGAGTTTCATTAATTAGTACTATAGATTAGTACTCTTTAGATTTCAGGGAGAAAATGGAATGTGTTTCATTTCTATAACTCTTTCCATATTCCCTGACATTAATAATACACATGAATATGCTAATTTCTTCAACGTTACAAGTTTTCAATGCTGTACAATATAGTGCTCAGCAAATGAAAGGGGTTGGGAGGGAAGGAATGCTGTTGCCAGGGATCGCAGTTTACCATGATTAAAGATCTATAACCCATAATTGAAGTAAACCAGGTAGATTTTATATGCAAAATAGCATAAAGTGCTTTTCAACAATATTATGGTTAGGAATAAGAATGGACACTTAACGATTTATTATTGTTTGACTAAAGTACTAGGTTAACCACCCAACTTTACACATAAAGAGCAAGTGAACTGACAGCTCCACATACTATTTAACAAGCACCGGGCACTGCATCAGACACTGTTATTATGGAACCTGAGAAAAATCCAATGCAGAGTTATTCTTTCCAATGTAGAGAGAAAGAAATTAAGTCAGAAAGAGATTCAGCAACTGGTAGAGTCAGATTAGACTTCACAGGCTATACAGCTCCCCTGCCCTGCACTGTCACTCTTAAACGCCTCTCAATATCTGCTTTGTATGAGGCTTTACAGGTCACGTTGCTTAACCTCACAGCCACTCCCTGAGCTAGATGTCACTATCTCTATTTAAAGATGTAAAACAGAGGCACAGAGATTTGATGCAATGTGACAAAGGGGTGCACGATAACACAAGACTTAGTCTAGGGTTTTTAAAAACAGCACCCTATAGTATACATTAAAATAGTATATTCAGAAGAAAAAGTATTGAGTATAGGAGTAAAACAGAGGAAAGTATGTATATAGAGAGGTTTTTTTTTCCTTTTAAAAATTACTCCATTTATTGAAGAATCTTACATGCCAGTCTGTGAATGCTTTATCTGTGCTCTTTCTAATCTTCCTAATTACCTCTGGATAGGCATCACTATGTTCTCATCTACAGAGTAGAAACTGAGGCTTGGGAAGGCTCAGCTGTCTTTAAAATGTCACTCAAATGGAAAGGGCTGAGCCAAGTTTCTCAACCAGGTTTCCTGAATACAAAACCCACTGGATAACCACATCAGTTTGCCTCTTAAAAAACCCTATAAAACAAAACAAGACAAAACAAACAAACAAACAAACAAACAAACAAAAAAGCACTAACGGCAGAGAGAACTACACAAGAAATGTGTCTTTGCCCAGTGGACTGAAGAGCGCTGAGTTAATGATGTCAGGGTGGGGTTTGTTCTGGAGACAGTGACATGGCAGAGCAGTTCTCACAAACAAAAATATGAGGCCCTCAGCTGAGCATTTTGGTGAAAGCTTAACTGCTGATGAATTATATGAATTTTTCCTTTAGAAGAGGATGGAAGTAAAAAGAAAATAGAAATGAGGAGCTTAAAGAAGGCCAGAAAGCCCATTAGCACTTTTGACAGATCCAAAGATAACTCTGAAGCCACCAAAACGTGGCCTCAAGAGTCTGCCAAGAAGCTTCACGCTGGGGAGAAATATGTTACACAGCTTGCCGTCCAAATAGGGAGACACAGCGTCAGAGACAAGTCCTGCGCCTTATTTTGGTGGGAGGGGAAAAAATCCCACCACAAAAAACCACAAGGATATTTTTGTGGATGGGGAAGGGAATGCTTCTGAAATAAAAACATCATTGACTGAGGCAGTCCCCCATCACCAGCCAAGATCTGAGGGACTTAGGTGCTTGATCCAAAAATTCTACACAGGTATGTTAAAAATATGTAACATTTAGCCAAATTCTTTCTAAACTGTCATGTACTTTTTTTGGTATTTCTCATTCCATCTGTGCTGATTACCAAGATATTTGTGTCTAAACAGAAGCTGTCTTTCTTATCTGCTTCCTCCCCTGCCTCTTTCCTTCTGGGATGCCACCCGCCAGAGTGGGTAGGACTGCCAACGGCCTCAGCCTAGGAACTTCTTGGCCAGGGAAGCAACTGTGGTGTGTAGGGGGGCCCTGGCACACTTAACAGTTCTCGCCATGCCTGGGCTCAGAGAAAGCCCCTTGGAGACAGGGATCTCCCTCTCATTGCAGTTAAGCACCCAGGAGCTTGAGCCATGGCAAACCTCAATTTCTCAGACTTGACCCACCCTTTCCACCCCAGGCCTTTACTTTTACAGTTTCCTCCTCCCAGAATACTCTCCTCCGAACTAAAGATGCTCATCTACTTTAAGACCTAGTCCCAGTATCACCTCCTCCTGGAAGGTTTCTTAACTCCCTTTGCGTTTCCATGGCAATTTGTCTCTGTCTTACAGTAACTTGGTTTTAAGGATGTTTTGTCCACTGGGCTGGTCCCTTTGGGTAAATTACATATCCCAACATTAAGCAATTTGATGAAAGAATGAATCTATGTGTTTAGGAAACAAGTGAATCTGTGTGGAGGAAACAATTGACCGAGGTCTACCATCTCTTGGCTCTGGCATGTGCAGGGCCCAGGAGGAGAGCAGCCTAGCAGAGCGACTGTGTAGTATATCAGGAGGAACACAGCAGCTGACAGAAAGCCTGGGTCTGAGACCCATGAGGTGATCAATTACTTAGTATAGTGACAGACACACAGAAAACCACTGCCACTGGGGACTGGGGAAAGTCAGGTAAAAGAATAGGTGTGATGATGAGGAAGGGAGCTAAGAAGGCTTTTCACGGTATCTATGGCTACACTGAGAAGAAGGTAAACCAACAGAGGGTCTGCCCTCTGGGACTGGCAGGCAAGGGAAGTGCACCCAGAACTAAGTGTTCATCTCACAAGGGTCCATCCTATTTCTCCCATGGGTAAGATAAGAACACAGGACAACAGGGGTCCTCTGTAGCAAGCTGTCCTCTGTAGCCAGGGCACATTATAAGCCTGTATTTATAAAACATGCAGGGTATCCCACCCTCTCCCAGCATTTCCCTTAGAAGATGAAGTCTTTGACCTCCCATCTCTGTCTCCCCTAGCCAGGTAATCAATATACACATTCAACTCTTCTTATGTGCCTAACACCACCTTGAGAGCTAGGTCTGTAGAGATAAACTAAAGTACTATTTTATTTTATTATTTTAAAAAATATTTTATTTATTATTTTTAATTCTTTTTTTTTTCTTTTTTTTTTTTTAGTCTTTTCGAGACAGGGTCTCCTTGTAGCCCCAGCTGTCCTGGAACTCGCTCTGTAGACCAGGCTGGCCTTGAACTCACAAAGATCCGCCTGCCTCTGCCTCCCAAGTGCTAGGATTAAAGGCGTGCGCCACCACGCCCGGCTTTATTTTTAATTCTTTTTTAATGTGTATGACTGTACTGTCTGCATGTAGGTTGGTGCACCTGTGTCATGTATTGCCTCGGAGGTCAGAAGAGGGCTTCAGATTCCCCTGGAACTGGAGTTAAAGACGGTTCTTAGCCACCATGTGGGTGCTGGGAATCGAACCCAGGTCCTCTGCAAGAGCAGTCGGTGCTCTTAACTGGTGAGCCATCTCTCCAGCCCCCAAAGTCCTATTTTTTAAGAGTTGAGTCTGGGAGTAGGAGGAGAATGCAAACCCAGAATGCAAAGCTGATTCTGCTGCATAGACATGGGGGAAGGCTTGAGAGCACACACAGAACAGGAGATGTGTGGTCTGTGCCTCCCAATCGGATTACTAGTTGACAAGTTGGGGAGGGGAGAAGCATATGAAGGCAGAGACAGAGGCAGGGAGGGGAGAGAAGAAACCATCAGGTGAGTAGATGAAGGGGCAGAGTGCAGGGAAGGAGGGAGACAAGAAAACAAGGTTCCAGTCCCAGCGAACTAGACTTTACTCCTTCCCCCACCCCCCAAGTAACAGGGAGCTTGAGGGATCAAGACAGGATCCCATTTATGTTTCAAAAAGATCTCCCTAAGCCGGGCGTGGTGGTGCACGCCTTTAATCCTAGCACTTGGGAGGCAGAGGCAGAGGCAGGCGGATCTTTGTGAGTTCAAGGCCAGCCTGGGTTTACAGAGTGAGTTCCAGGACAGCTGGGGACCGACCATGTCTCAAAAAGACCACAAAAAAAAAAAAAAAAAAAAAGATCTCCCTAAAGCCCATGGAGAATGAACAGGAGTAGGTGAACAGGAGGTTGGGTGATCACTTAATGGTTATTACTATATGTCAGGAAGGAAAAGATCAAAACGTGTTAAGGGAACAATTCAGAAGAAAGCTTTTGATAGGCACATGAAAGATCCCTTAATTCCAGAACTTGACATTGAATTAGACAGAGGAGGAAGAAAGGCTCTAAGACCTCCATGGTTACAAGGTGTAATGCACCAAACTTTGCATTTGCCCAATATATTTTCAGAGTGTCTATTCATTTAAGAATGTCAACCCTCCTTCTAAGGGACCATTATTCCCATCAAACATGATGTTTCTACTTACTGCTCAGGCTCATGTCCCAGAACACTGGCACAGCTAAGCCTGAGTACTCATCCCTTCATTCCCTGCCAGCTACTTCTTGGTAATACACCTGCTGGGAAAGGTGAACCCTGCCCAGTGTACCTAGGCTCTGTGCTCAGATCATAGCTTACTTAGTGCCAAAGCATTTCTAAACTTAAGGACACTCTTTTCCTGCCCGGCCTTTATATTAGGCATCTCACTCATTGCCCACAGGGCTGGATAACAGGCTAGGAATGTGACCAGTCTAGCCAGAACTCAAATCCAAGGAAGACTGTGGGCAGCACAGCTTGGAAGGTGAATTCAGAGGAGGCATGTTCTGCCCAGGCTCCTTCAACTCTCAGCTTCTGTTTCTCATCTCTATAAAACGATGTTAGTGAGGATCTCATCCAGCAAGAACCTCTCTGTGTCTCTCAGCCCAGACAAAGAGGGGAGCAACACCTGGCAAAACCCCAGGATCCCCAGGAGAGGCCTCCTAATAGTTGTTCCTTCCTAGCTGCCCCTGCTGGCTCCGGCACCAATTCAGGTGGCTGGGGACTTCCTGCTCTCTGAGATCCATGCCTGAGGTTATGAAGCAGGTGGGAGTTGAAGGGGTAAAGCTGGAACCAGTTGGGCCCAGGAGGGGATATAGTGTGGCTTACAGAGAAAGCGTCTTAGGTTCAATACCTTAGGGAAATGAGATAATCCTCAAACCAAAGAACCGTCTCTAAACTGGATACTCCTTGGAGCCTTCAAAGCAGATGCTAGTCTGCCCCAGCCTGTCATTTGATTAGTCTTTGTGACTCTCCATCCACAGTACAGGGGATAAAGACTCACTGCACTGGGTCTAGAGGCAACTTTAGGAGCTTGGTTCTATCTATGGGTTTTGGGTTTCTTCAAATATTTTATCATAATACATGTATTTTTTTTTTTTAAAGAGAGAGAGAGAGAGAGACACTGTCTTACTACGTTGCCAGGGATTCTCCTGCCTGAAACTTCAGAGAAGCTGAGACTATAGGTATGCCTAACCATGCCTAACTTCTATAATATAAAAAAATTTAAATCTTCGTGTGATTTTTTTTTTCCCAAAGGAAGATTTTAGTTACCTTGGTGGTGGGGCCAGGTTCTTAAAAGGGAATAAAAAGAATCCCACAAATTCACTAGGCAATCAAATGAGAGAGGTATATTACAGAAAAGAAAGCAGAGTGACTGGCAGCTTTTATCCCTCTGTATGAATTCGAGAATAAACAATCATCTGACAATTCTTAGGAGCTCATTGTTATGAGCTGCTTGTAATCTCAGTGCCTGATAGGAGGCTCTCTACTACCATCTCAACTCTGTTTATTTTTTAAAGTCATGACGACTTCATAAATCTTTCTATATCACGGTGCATCTTTTGACAAAGTGGAGTCTGGACAATGTCACACATAACTGTCCATTCTAAACACTTTCCTCGCATCATTAACCATTTGGCATGACACTGACCAGATAATTAAGACAGGTTTGTTTAATATTCCAAATGAAGGCCTATATGATTATCCATTAATCAAAAGTAAACTTCAAAACCTGGGTGCTAAACAAAATAGCCCTTATACAGGCAATTTCCAATGTAATTATTGCTGTATTTTGGCCCATGATCTGTGACTTCTTTTTAGATGCAGGTCACCCGTTTAAAATTTATAAAGATTTATGCTCATCTAATTATTGGCCGCATAAAATTTACTTTTACATGTGTTATCTTGATAGTCACAGAAAGCCCCAATGAGCAATTACATAGTGATAGTGTTTCAGTGAACAGGAAGAAAATATTTTTACAAAGAAATTGCAGAAATAATGAGAATTAACTTCAACAAGGATCTGAAGGTGGAAAGAATTAATTTCCCACGTTTGCTTTTCATTAACATCTTGTAGACAAATTGGCCCAAAAGCCAGGTGGAAGGAACTGTTGTTTTTCTCTCTTCCAGGGATGGGCGCTTTTTTAGTGAAAGGTTTGTTAGTTCAGTCATCCATCCATCCATCCATCCATCCATCCATCCATCCATCCATCCATCCAGTCAGTCATTAATCGCATATAGTTTTATGTCAAGCAATTATAATGTCCTAGATACAGTGGTGAAAAAAAAATAATGATCCCTATTCTTATAGGAGAGATGGCGTTAACTAACTATCCATAGAGCTAATATAACTACACTAATGACTTCTTAGGTGAGTATAGGGTGCCATCAGAGCCTGGACTCAGAAGTTTCTCCACATTTGGATCAGACCTACCCAGGTATGAATCCTGGTTTTAGCACTCAGTGGTTGGACAAGTTAATTCACAACTCTGGGTTTCCCTTCCTCTTCAAACCAGGCTAACAAACACATCACAGGCTGGTGTACTGGGCTCATGATATAACAAATGGTGACTGGTAGGAGCCACAATAGACAGTCAACAGTTACCAAGATTGTTCCTCTTTTTCTTTTGTTAACCTTTCTCTGATGCTGTCCAGAAGAATACAACTACTGGATAATAGAACACTATGGGATTCCATATCCTAAAGCCATGTGTCCTTTTGGATGCTTATCTTTCTTTCTTTCTTTCTTTCTTTCTTTCTTTCTTTCTTTCTTTCTTTCTTTCTTTCTTTCTTTCTTTCTTTCTTTCTTTCTTTCTTTCTTTCTTTCTTTCTAATCCTTCCTTCCTTCCTTCCTTCCTTCCTTCCTTCCTTCCTTCCTTCCTTCCTTCCTTCCTTCCTTCCTTCCTTTCTTCCTTTCTTCCTTTCTTTCTTTCTTTCTTTTTGGTTTTTTCCCAGCTGTCCTGGAACTCACTCTGTAGACCAGGCTGGCCTTGAACTCACAAAGATCACCTGCCTCTGCCTCCCGAGTGCTAGGATTAAAGGCGTGTGCCACCACACCCGGCAGGATGCTTACTTTCTTAAATTCAGGTTGTTTCATACAGAAAACAATAGACATGTCTTTGAAGAACTTTGTCTATTATAGGCACTAGAGCCCTGGAACCAGTCACCACATCAGTTCTAGGCTTCAGAAATTCTGGTCATGAGGGGATAAAGAGCCTTTTGTAGCTCCATGAAAAACACACCTCATGAAAGACACACTTGGGCCAGGCATGGACCCAATACTCGGGAGGCAAAAGCAGGCAGATCTCTGTGGGTTCAAGGCCAGCCTGGTCTACATAGTGAGTTCCTGGCCAGCTGGAGCTATAGGAAGACCCTGTCTCAAAAAGAAAAAAAAGGTGGTGTGGGGGGGAGATACTGATTTTTACATGTAAGAATGTCACCCAATATCTAGCAAAGATGGGCCACAGGAAATCATGTTCCCCAGCCTGCAGCCATACTTAAGACTTCAAGGAGGTCAGGACTAGAATATCCAGGAAGTCAAAATGAATAGAAAAAGAAAAGGACTATTCAAAGCAGTATTCCTGTGGCATCCACAGTTGTCCTTAGAACTTGACATTTAATACTTCATTTGCTCCTCACATTTCCCTTTTACTAGACAAGGATGTAGAGGCCCAGACTGGTGGGGCCCTGTGTCATGTTCTTTCCATGACGGCAGACTGTAGCACATTAACAATCCCATGATTATTGCTTGTTTCAATTTGCAATGCAGCAATTTAGTCATTTTAAATTAATCCTTGAAAAATCACCAAGAGATTAAAATGCAAATTTCAACATGACTAGAGCTCGTGACTCTATGTCAAAAAAGAAAAAAAGCACACACACACACACACACACTAACACACACACACACAAATTGGTCTTAAAAAGTTCAGAATCTCCTCAGAGGAAACGTTTTCCTGCTCTGTTTTGTATTTCAGATATAAAATATTTTTTTTCTCATGAATATCACAAGTCAACCCTAGGGGGCCAGGAAGGCATAATGGAAACCAAACCTTTGGAACCTGGGTCACTACACCCCACTGACTGGCAGACCTCAGGCTGGCAACCACAGGCCTGTGAGCTCTGGGCTCTGTGCATGTAAAATGGGGCTCACGTCTACCTCTTGCAGTGTAGCTGCAGGGATTAAAATGGAACGGTGTATGTTAGGAGTCTGGCAGATTGGTCTTACTATTCTGCCTAGAAACAAACAAGGCCAGCCTTTAACTGGTGTGCAAAGGAGGATTTAGGGGACAATGGGTCATACACAGGGAATTGGTTCATTAGTGGAAAAACCAGCAGAGAGAATGTAAATTCCAAAATGGTGGGGGCAGGGGAGGCGACATACAGTGCAGACAGGAACTAGAGGGGCCATACAAAGATGACAATTACAACAAACCTTTCTAGTCTCATTGTGTTGGAAATAGAAAATTACCAAAACTTTCAAGTGCCTTAAAGATCAAGTTCTTAAGGAATTTTTGGTGAATAAATTTAAAAAGAATTAGATGTAAGTAATAATTTTTATCGTATTTTCATGTAGCATACATAAAAGTACATTACAAACCACCTAGATGTTTCCTCATAGGGAAATCCTCTTTCTTTCTCTCTCTCTCTCTCTTTCTTTCTTTCTTTCTTTCTTTCTTTCTTTCTTTCTTTCTTTCTTTCTTTCTTTCTTTCTTTCTTTCTTTCTTTCTCTCTCTCTCTTTCTTTCTTTTTCTCTCTCTTTCTTTCTTTCTTTTTCTCTCTCTTTCTTTCTTTTTCTCTCTCTCTTTCTTTCTTTCTTTCTTTCTTTCTTTCTTTCTTTCTTTCTTTCTTTCTTTCTTTCTTTTTTCCCAATTTTTTATTGAAGCTTTGTGCATTTCATACATAATTTCAAATCAAATCTAGACCTGTGCCCCCTCCCTGCTCCCCCACCAGAGCTCATGCATTCTGCCAAACATGTTTTTCATCTTTTTCTCAGTCTCTCTCAAAATTCTCAATGCAGAAGCTTACTGTTTCGAGCAGAAGTTCACCATTTCAGTCAGTTCTTTGACCCAGTCCTTCTGCCATTGTTGTTGTTGTTGTTACTCCTTCCAATATGCATCACTCCAAAATATGCATATATGCATACCACATATATCATAGGTTTTAGCATCTTCAGCTTATGATATTTTTTTTCTTTATTAGGCTGAAAGATGTCATGTTTGAAGTCTCCTTCTTGGCAAGCCCTTATGCTTCACACTAGGGTTTTCCCTTCCCATGGTCACCAAATGGGGTCCAGTAAGCACCATGTCCTGTCTTGATCTTCTTGTATGGGTCTCTGTGATACACAGCCCGGGTAGTCCAACAATGGCAGTCTATACTCTGAAGAGGCTGAAACCCCAGTAGTAGCTCAGTCCGCAAGTTGGATGTCTCAGCAGTCCCCATCTGGCACTAAAGTTTGGAGGATTCTTGGAGAGACATGAGTCTTCAGTCCATATTGGAAGGTTGAAAAGCTGTGTCTCATGTCTTTGAAGGATGGCAAAAGCAGTGGCAGCCACAAGGTAGCTGCACTTGCCAGTAAGACAGGCAAAACAACTCAACTGTGGTTTTTGTTTGTTTGTTTTTTACTTTTTGTGTTTTTACTAAGACCTCAAGTTTTATACCTGAAGTACAATTTCTCAGGCCTTACTGTTTACTTATTTCTGGTTATACTGTCCTTTTGGATGATTAAGGCCATACAGCCCAGATTAACCCAGTTTTTTTGCTTTTTCAAGGTCACTTGAGGATCTGGTCCTCAAGGGTCACTTAGGTTTTGGGGTGGGGGAGGGAGCCCCTGGCTCCTTTTGGCTTTTTTTGAATTACCAGTTCCATCCACTCGAGGACAAAGTCAGGTCTTGCTAGACCAGGCTTCCCTTTTTGAAGCATGAGCAGACTTTCCTCTTTATAGACTGGACACTGGCTTAAGTCCCATTAGTGGATCTCCAAGACCCCCCTGCACAGGAAGACTGATTACTCACATTTGCAGGACATTTCAAGAGATGCCCCCCCATGCATAGTCCCCTGGGACTGAGTTGATTTCTGAGGGCAAGGAATAAAGTTATCCCTTAAGTCCCTCACCCAAATTGGTATGGGCTTTAAATATGGTCATTAAGCATCCAGAAAGGCTAAGTTACACCAGCCTGATACTTTTAACTACTGTGTAATATTTTAGAAGTCTTGGACAAAAGCTCAAGTGGCCTTGTATAAGAAATACTAACAAGCTTGCATGATATAGGTGCACCAACCTACATGCAGACAGTATACTCATATAAATAAATTAAAAAAAAAAAGAAATACTAAGAAGCACTCCCATAAAATAAATACTGGGGTTAGACATAATGTCATGACAAACTAGTTTTTTCTTCATTCTTTTGATCTTATATTATTCTAAAATATGCATATAAACAAACACTGTATTTTTCTTTTCTCCTGACATTACCCTCCCACAAAAAGTTAAGTAAATTTTACAAGTATAAATCCTGAAGAAGAGACAACAATGGAAGATGTCAAATTTTTTTTAAAGCTAAAATGATGTTACTAATAAGGTTTTCAACCTTGGGCCATTTGTCCCTCAGGACACACTGGGCAATGAGGTAAGACATTTCTGGTTGTTTCAGCTGGAGAGGGGCACGCTACCACCATACAGTGAGTAGAGCCCCAGGTTGCTAATAAATACCCAACAATATATAAGACAGCCACACACAACAAAAGACTACTCCGGCAGTCTAAGGTGACATAACCGCTGATAGAGGTTGAAAACAAAAGCTGGACACTAAGGTTGAGGTGGGCGAACATGGAAAAAAGCACTGAGCCTACTTTATAACATGGAACCCCCAAAAAGGATCAAGAAAGAGAACTACTCACAACCTCCAAAGGCTTGGAGAAGAGTACAAATGGAAACTGGAGTGATCCATCCCAGGATTCTCTTCTGCAGCCGTCAGCTTCTAGAGAAGTATTTATTGGCTAGAGGCACTAAACCAGAAAGTCCTGAGAACACCAGGTATAGCCGAGGATGGCCCAAAAAGCATTGACTAGAAAGTGGGACTAAATTACATGTTGATACCTCATAACCTACCACTCTACTCAGCTTCATTAATACTGGTAATAAAACATCCATTCCCCAGGCAAGAGACAACTGACCAGTCATAAGGAAAAGACTCTAACAGTGATAAGAGAGAGCCCCTACCTCCCAAATTAGCCATATCAGTTCTAAGCTTCAGCAATCCTGAACATCCCTACCATAAATGCCACGAGGAATCAAGTTCCACTCTTAAGCACAGACGTTCTAGGCACTGTTTAAGGCCTTATTCTTTAAGTGTGTCCAGGCAGACACCTCAGGAAAAGGCTCTACAACATGAGGACATACAAGACAAACAGAATCTAGGACCAGTATGAGAATAACTCAGGAACCTACATGGTGGTGCAATATGGGTAGCTCAAGAGGCTGATGTTGGAAGGGTTGCTGGTACCCAATGGTTTGAGACCCAAGCCTGAGCAACTGTGCTGGACAGCTTTAGTGTCAACTTGACATACCTGGGTTGAGGGAGCCTCAATTGGTCAATTGTCTCCATTGGACTAGTCTGTGGCCATGTTGATGGGGTATTTTCTTGATTCTTGAGTGATGTGGGAAAGCACAGCCCACTGAGCAGGTTGCTCTGCACCTTATTAGAAAGCAGGCTGAGCACGGGAGATGTGAGCTAAATAAACCCTTTCCTCCCCAAGTTGGTACTGGTAAGAATGTTTTGTTACAGCAATTGAAAGAAGAGCAACATAGAGGAAGGGGAGGAGAGAGAGGAGGAGGAGGAAGAAGAGAATGAAAAGGAGGGTGAGGAAAAGGAGGAAGAATTAGAATTATTTTTATTTTTTTTTTTTTAATTTTATTTATTTTTGTATGTGTATGAGTGTGCTGTCTGCATGTAGGTTTGTGCACCCGTGTCGTGCAAATTAG
>VZQC01014654.1:2659423-2696012 GCA_009823505.1 Rhizomys pruinosus
AAAAAAAAAAAAAAAAAAAATCTAGGAGTAAACGATCTCACAGAGGAGGGGGAAAATTAACAATATGATGGCCAAGATAAATTAAAAACAGATGGAAGCATTTCTTGAAGAAAGTAGAAGTCAGACTAAATGAGGAATATGGAAATTAGGAGAGAAAAAAGAACATTGGAGAATCGATAAGGAGATTAAAATCATACCACAAAGGGCTGGAGAGATGGCCTAATGGTTAAGAGTGCCGACTGCTCTTGCAGAGGACCCAGATTCGATCCCCAGCACCCTCATGGTGGCTGAAAACCGTCTTTGACTCCAGTCCCAGGGGAATCTGGCACCCTCTTCTGACCTCCGTGGCATTGCACAACACGGGTGCACAAACCTGCATGCAGACAGTACATTCATACAAATAAATAAATAAATAAATAAATAAATAAATAAATAAATAAATAAATAAATAAATTTAAAAAATCATACCACAAAGAAAAGAGAAATAAAGTTTTTTTCCCAAAGAAATAATTATGAAAAACACTTATAAGCTACAAAACATGTGAGTTTCCAAATTGAATGAAATGATCATTGCCCAGGATAATAGGTGAAAATAGACCCATTAAGGCATATCACTGTTCCATTCAGGATATCAGAAGACCACAGAATATTAAAAAAATAGTAATAGGGATGAAATTGGCCAAATCGTCTAAACTGCAGTAGTAAAAATAGAAGTCAGCAAACATGTCTTCACAATTCTGAAAGGAGAACAATTTCCAAGCTAGAATTCCATATTCAAACTATCAAAAATAGAAGAAATAATTTCAAGTCATGCATGTTAAAAATAATGTTGCCTTCGGCCCAGTACTCTTTCAGGAAGGTACTAGAGAACACTTTGCTAGAATGAGGACAAAACCAAGAAAGAGGAAGATATTAAACCCAAAAATCTCTTATACAAAGTTGTACAAGAAAGGAAAGGAATTATGATCTGAGCACTAGCAAATTCATTAAACTGTAAATATTAACTACTAATTGAATGTAATTTTTTTTTCTAAATTCAAGGAAGAATGAGAGAAGAGAAATAGGTGAATGAGATACATTATTTTCTGCAAATGTGGGTTTCTAGGAAGGGGGATCAGAAAGAATAAATGACATACATTCTTATTTTCCATAAGAAAATCAGTAATATATATGGGCATGTGAAAAGTACGATGGGGGCTCAGTGGTGAAGAGCACTTGCTACTTGTAGTAGTTTGAATGAGAAGTGGTCCCCAGTTGGTGGCACTGGCTGAGTGATGTCATGAACATTTAAGAAGGTGCGGCCTTGCTGCAGAAGCACATTACTAGCTGGCTTGGAGAGCTCATCACCTTGCCCCACTCCCCGTTTATTCTCTCTACTTCCTGTGTGTGGTTGAAGCTGTGAGCTTTCAGTTTCCTGTTCCTGCTGCCATGCTTGCTACCTACACCCATGCTTCACTATCATAATGGACTCTTATCCCTCTGGAACCATAAACCAAAATAAACTCTTTCCTCTATAAGATACTTTGGCCATGGTGTTTTATAGCAGAGACAGAAAAGTAACCAACATCACTCTTCCAAAAGACCTGAGTCCAGGTCCCAACACTCAAATGGTAACTCACAACTACTTGTAACTCCAGTTTCAGGGAATTTGACATCCTCTTCTGGCCTCCTCAGGTACCCACACACATGTGGCACACAGTCATACACACATAGACATAAGTAAAAATAAATCTTTAAAATAATGATGGGAAATACAACTGACAAAACTTGCAAGCAGTTGCCGCTGTAGTATAAATGTGGAAAACTTGAAAATGACAAGCCTCTATCAATTACTATGCAGTACATGTGGTGTTAAGATAGTAAAATGCATTATTTTTGTAAGTATAAAATACCTTTAAATATAAACATTAAGGTCCGTGGTATAGCTCAGTTGGATAGTGCTTGCCTAGCATGTATGAAGCCCTGGGTTTGAGTCCTACGGCCACTGGTACACACAAATCATTAAAAAGGATGGAGGAGACAGATGTGAGCAATTTTCAGAACAATCTAAACCAAAGTGAAAGTGAATAATACCACTTTTATGCTTACAAAATGTCTATAATGCTGCATAAGCATTAAATTTGGATTGCCAGAACTCTTGTAAAAGCTGGGCAAGCATGGCAACCACCTGCAAGCTCAGCACTTATGAGGTCAAGAAGGAGATCCCTGGGGCAGGCTGGCCAGAAAATTACTAAATTTCTGCACTATGAAAGAATTACTAACTGATTTTTAGCAGTCAATTCAGTACAGACAATGGAATCCTATACAAAGAGCAGAAGCCACAAAACCTTTTGAAATTCTGATAGCAAAGGTCTGTTAGGGGGATAATTTTCAAATACCTTGGAACATTTATAAAAATTGGTCAAATGGGGCTGGAGAGATGGCTCAATGGTTAAGAGCATTGACTGTGGAAGATATTTTAAGACAGCCTAATGTAGAAATAGTGGTGTGGCTATTGATGGTGAATATTGTGCAGATCTACAGTGAAGAAGAGCAGATGGGGCAGAAAGAAATGCAGAATGTGGGCTGGAGAGATAGCCTAGTGGTTAAGAGCACTGACTGCTCTTGCAGAGGACCTGGGTTCAATCCGCAGCACCTCTCCTTAATCACTTTAGACTCCTTATCAAAAGGAACCTCTCCTTCACATGCCTTGGCCCCACCTTTAATCTTCCTAGTGAGGTTTTCAGATCCAAACTGTACATTCTGCATTTCTTTTTTTTTTAATTTATTTATTTTGTATGTGTATGAATGTACTGTCTGCATGCAGGTCTGTGCACCCGTGTCGTGCAATGCCGCGGAGGTCAGAAGAGGGTCTCGGATTCCCCTGGAACTGGAGCTCTCCTGGAATTGGAGTTACAGACGGTTCTTAGCCGC
The DNA here is from genome assembly GCA_009823505.1 of Rhizomys pruinosus. Lineage (NCBI taxonomy): Eukaryota > Metazoa > Chordata > Mammalia > Rodentia > Spalacidae > Rhizomys > Rhizomys pruinosus. The sequence continues at coordinate 2,662,337 of VZQC01014654.1, forward strand.
CATGTGGGTGCTGGGGATAGAACCCGGGTCCTCTGCAAGAGCGTCGGTGCTCTTAACCGCTAGGCTATCTCTCCAGCCCCGCAAGTCTAAATTCTTAACATCTCACATCAAACAAAAAGGAAGCAATGGAAGCTGGAAGACAGCTCAGTGGACAAAGTGTCTGCTAAACTAGCAGAAGTGGCAAGCTCTGGTTCAGCAAGAGACTCTACCTTGATACATAAGGTGGGGAGCATTGGGAAAGATAGCCCAGGTCAACTTTGGGTCTCCACATGTGTAAGCACAAGTGTGCTCACACATAGGAAAATGCCTATACACACAAGTATCCATAACACACACACACACAGAGCAACCTTTTCCACCACTGCCTTATATATATGTGATAAACATGAATGTGTTTGAAAATTCAAACTTACTAGGACTCATAATGCTAAAGCCTAATTCCATTAATTACATATTACTTGATTTCTGTCTGCTCTATAAATTTCAAAAAACTTTACTTTCTGTAAATCTATGGCAGTTATGAAAAAATACTAGTAATTCTAGTACTTTATAAAAACAATCAAATATATACTAAAAAAAAATCCAAACCAAGCTAAACCAAAACTGAGGGCCAGCTAGATAGCTCAGTAGGTAAAGGTCACTGCCACTAAGATAGCAACGAGTTTGATACTGGAACCCATACAGTGGAAGGAGATCCAACATCCATGAACTGTCCTTTAACCAGTACATGTGTACCATGGAATGTATGCACCCACACACATACAGATAAATAAAAAATAAAAAAATCTAATTTTTTTCCAAAAAACTTCAACCTGGGGACTTAAGATACTTATACACCAATATTCAAAATAGTATTATTCACAATAGCCAGACAACTCAAGTATCCATCAATGGATGAATATATAAGCAAAAGTATATCTACATACTATGGAACATTATTATATGTTAAAAAAAAGTGGAAAGATATTTTGGCACTACTACAATATAGATGAACTCTGAAGGCCTTATGTTAAGTGAAACAAACCAGATACAGGAGGATAAACAGTACTTAATTTCACTAATACATGATACTTAGGATAGCAGAATTCATAGGCAGAAAGTAGAGTGAGGGTTTCCATGGACTGAGGGTACAGAGGAGACAAATAGCTGTTTGTTGGTCACTGGGTTCAGAATTTCAGTTTTTCAAGATGAAAAAAAAGTTCTGGAGACTTATTACAGAGAATGTGAATATACTTAAAACTACTGAACTATATATATACTTAAAAGTGGTTAAGAGGATAAATTTTGTGCTATGCATATTTTACCAAGTAGTGACTACTCTATGTGTTATTCCACACTGTACTATTTATAATCATAGTGAAACATTTTGAAAATGTGCCATGAAGCTAGACATGTCATCCAGTTTGTCCAGAGGGCAAACATGACCTACTGATCTTTGCCACATTAGTTCACTGCTTCTAAATCCTTAGAGGGTAAGGATGGGGTCCTCAAACTTTACCTACTATTTATTCTCTGGAAAGTGAACATAGAAAGGTAGTTCTCCTTAAGTAAATCCACCCTGATAAACTTTTACATAAGAATTATATAGGAATTTCTTTACAAAGAAATATTTCATTTCTGATAGTAAAAATGAGAATCTAAATCTACAACAGTGAAGGGAACATCTGTGCTGGCCAAAGTTACCTGGGAAAGGGGAACCTCAGTTGAGGAATTTCCTCTATCAGACTGGTCTGTGGGCAGTACCACCCCTAGACAGGTAGGCCTGGGAAAAAAGAAAGCTAGCAGAGCAAGCCAGTAAACAGCATTCCTCTACCATTTCTGCTTCAGTTCACGCCCCCAGGTTTCTGTCCTGAGTTCCATCATTGATGGATTGTAATCTGGGAGCTATCAGCTGAAATAAACCCTTTCCTCCCCAAATTGCTTTTGGTCATGGTGTTTTTATCACAGCAACAGAGATGCAAACTAAGACAACATTTAAGTAAACTCTATAGCAAATAGCATATTAAGCAGAGGATAACAGTGTTTCTTTTTTTTAATGTGTATGAATGTACTGTCTGCATGCAGGTTGGCGCACCCATGTCATGCAATGCCTCAGAGGACAGAAGAGGGTGTCGAATTCCCCTGGAACTGGAGTTAAAGACACTTCTTAGCCGCCATATGGGTGCTGGGAATCGAAACCCGGTCCTCTACAAGAGGAGTCGGTGCTCTTAACCACTGAGCCATCTCTCTAACCCACAACAGTGTTTCTTAAGAATGAAAATATTAGCCAGGCATGGTGGCGCATGCCTTTAATCCTAGCACTTGGGAGGCAGAGGCAGGCGGATCTTTGTGAGTTCAAGGCCACCCTGGTCTACAGAGTGAGTTCCAGGCCAGCTGGGGCTATAGGGAGACCCTGTCTCAAAAAGACAAAAAAAAAAAAAAAGAATGAAAATATTGCTGGGCATGGTGTTGCATGCCTTTAATCCCAGTATTCGAGAGGCAGAGGCAGGTGGATCTTCGTGAGTTCAAAGCTGGCCTAGTCTACAAAGTGAGTTCTAGGCGAGCTGGGGCTATAGAGAGGCCCTGTCTCAAAAAGACAAAAAAAAAAAAAAAAGTCATGCAATGCCTCAGAGGACAGAAGAGGTTGTCGAATTCCCCGGAACTGGAGTTAAAGACATTCAGCCGCCAGTGGTGCTGGGGAATCGAAACCGGTCCTCTCACCAGAGAGTGAGTCGGTGTCTTCAACCACTGGCATCCTCTAACCACAACAGTGTTTCTTAAGAAATGAAAATTTAGCAGGCATGTGGCGCATTGCCTTTAATCCTAGATTGGGAGACAGAGGCAGCGGATCTTTGTGAGTTCAAGGCCCCCTGGTCTACAGAGTGAGTTCCAGGCACTGGGGGCTATAAGGGCAGACCCGTCTCAAAGAAGACAAAAAAAAAAAAAAAAAAAAAGAATGAAAATATTTGCTGAGGCATGGTGTTGCATGCCTTAATCCCAGTATTCGAGAGCAGAGGCAGGTGGATCTTCGTGAGTTCAAAGCTGGCCTAGTTACAAAGGTGGTTCTAGGCGAGCTGGGGTCCCTTTCTCTCTTCCTTCTCCTTCCTCTTCTATAGAGAGGCCCTGTCTCAAAAAGACAAAAAAAAAAAAAAAAAAAAAAAAAAAAAAGAAAATTTATTGTTCTTTACTTTTACATTTATTAATATTAATCTAAAAAGACGGAAGCAGCTAACATGAACCTGTGAAGGAGTGCATTGCTTGAGAAGTATCGGAGAGCATCTCTCCTTTGTGTACTATACTTTGTAAGCATTTTACAACATTTGCTACTCATTTGAATGTTGTTTTTTTTTTTTCGTTCTTTGGACAGGGTCTCCTGTACGCCCAGCTGTCCTGGAACTCACTCTCTAGACCAGGCGGCCTGAACTTCAAAAAGATCCGCTTGCTCTCCCCAAGTGCTAGGATTAAAGGACATGCACACCAACCACCCCAGCACAGTTGTTCTTGTTTTTATTTTGCTTTTATAAGTCATTGCTTACAATACTTTTTGAAAACACACTCTTTCATTTTAACAACATAAGCAGTAAACAAACAGAAAACTGCATGTGTCCTTTTCATTACTCACATTCTCAGGTATGCTGGGAAGCTCTCTGGTGTCAGGCACCGTGATAAGAGATGCTTGAAAAAGAAAAACAAAACAAGCATCATGCATTCTTATGTTTTCAAGCACATTTACTCTGAATTGAGGCATGTTCTGAAAACTCTCCTTACTCAGATGAGAGAAGCCAGATTTCTCTTGGAGATAACAGCCTGCTGTCATGACTTTTTAGGTTAATGTTGACACTAACTCAGAGGCAGTAAATCCTCAGTGGACAGACAGAGATTTTTATTTTTTTAGCATGACAGATGATGGGTCTTTGGGGGGCATAAATGAAGAGTTCAGAAAGGCTTAAGGCTAAATAACCATATTTGAAATTCCCGTATTTGTAGATTTCTGAACACATGGAAGCTGCCAATTTCATAATTTATTGTTCAATAGGGCAGTAGATTCTGAGGACCAAATAGCACTAGATTCACTCAGCAACAGGCTGTCCCAACCAAACCTGCCATTCCATTTCAGCATCTGAGATTACAACGATCTATATACTCTAGCCAAAATCTGCTCATATGATGTTCAAGATACTGAGGGCCCACTGTTTTGAGACGGCTAAAAATGGCCACCAATAGAGAATGTGTTCCAATGGGATTGCTATGGAAGGGAGCTGGAGACTTGGCGGAGTTGAAAACTTGACTTCAAAGACTTCCAATGAGGTATCTCCCCATATGTAACAAGCACAAGTTAAATGACAACCCACTGAACTGATGCCACCTCCTCAGATGCTTTTAAAGGGTCAAAGACAATGGTTAGTAACTTTGGAAGGAGCCTCATGCTGGCCAATTAAAGATGGGATTGTGAAAGGGCAGAAAAGGTCACGTGTAGAGAGGCTCAGATCAACCATGGCCTAAGCTCAAAGCTGGACCCCCCACCTCCCAGTGACATTTCAGGAAGCTCTCCCCACCCCCTTACTCCTGGGTAACTGCCAGAGTAAGTTTCTAGGAAAAATTGATTTCATATAGGCTTTCCAAAATAACAAAGGTTTTCAGAAAATAAATAAATTAAATAAATAAATAAATATAAATAAAAGTCTTTAAGGGACAACCGAACAATGACAAAAGCAGTTCTATAAACTGTCTGCCTGATATTGAACAGACATTTATTGAACACCTGCTTATAAAATACTTCATATCATGGTCTCCCGATCTGAGCTACGCGAGGACAGCGCTGGGGCTACAGGGAGACCCTGTCTCAGAAAAAAAAAACCAAATAGACCANAAAAAAAAAAGTTAAAAAAAAAAAGACTTCATATCAGATACCTCGTAAATATTACTTCAAATCTCTACAGTTCATTTTAAGACAGATATAATCTCCATATTTCAAACAGATAAATTAATGTTCAGAGAAACTAAAACTATCCAAGATTGTAACAGCTACAATGTAGCAGAGACCAAGGACTGAAGCCAGGCCTATATAGCTATACCTATGCTCTTCTCACTATTATCAGACTGTTCAATGCCTTTACGGGCAACAATAGCTACAGGAATGTGAATTAAAACAAACAAAAAAGTAAAAAGATAGGACAAGTAAAGCACAGGTTCAAATGTGACTCTATGAGACATCTACACCCAAATGGCTAGAATGGAGCCTCAGATCAGATGTCCACATGATGAAGGTGACACCAAGTAGCAGCCTAGCACAGAGAGAGAGAGAGAGAGAGAGAGAGAGAGAGAGAGAGAGAGAGAGAGAGAGAGAGAGAGAGAGAGAGAGGAGAGAGAGAAAAGTTCCTTATGAACCAGCCACTCAGCAGCTACATGAGAGAGAGAGAAGTTCCTTATGAACCAGCCACTCAGCAGCTACAGAAGCTCAGGCATCCTTACCTGAGAGCACAGGACCTTAAGCTGTGAAGCTACAAAGACTACTTCAAAACAGTTGTGAAAAATAAACACTTCATATATGCAGCAGTTAGCATTCAACAAATACTATTTTATTTACTTATTATTTTATCTATTTTGAGACAGGGCTGTGCTTTGTAGCTCTAGCTGGCCTGGAATTTGTTATGTAAACCAGGCTAGCTTTGAACTTGTACCAATTCTCCTGCCTCTACCTCCAGAATGCTGGGATTACAGTCATGTGCCACTCAACCAGCTTAACAAATGGGGTACAACTGCTAGTTTGCATTTCTATTTTTCTCAGTCACCTACATTTAGACATATGGAAATGTTCTCTTATAGAAAGTGATTAAAGATACAAAGCCCAGCCTTGGGATTTCATCAATATTTTAGGATTGATATTCTAAAGGAGACTAGCTCTTCAAAAGTAGAAATGCATTTTGATAAATGGAATGTCTAGTGAAAAGGGAGGAAATCTGTCTTTACAGATGCAATGGATTGTAAAGGGTGAGCCAGCACAACTCTAAACCAAGTAGTCCCCAGGCTGTCCTTTGAGATTCTGTCTTGCTTCATCGCCCATGAAATGCTGAGGACCGGGGGAGGTCAGAAACATTCCAAGAACCCACTGGAATGAAACAGCTATACATCCAAGAGTTCTTCCTGCCTCTGAGCTGGTTTGTCCTTGAGGCCTGGCATCATGCTGCCTGTGCAGACATTTGGGAAGGAGTAGCCCTTCTTCTCAGGCAGCTGGTGACCCAGCCTGGCTGCTCCACAGTTACCTGTCGCATGACATTATCAGCTGAAGCAGTGAGATCAAGCTGTTTAGGAAAAAGGATTGAGACAAAGGCAGAGTTGCTTTGCATTAGTGATGACTGAATCTAAAGTTCACTTGCTCATCTTTTCCAGCAGTCCCTACTTGCATATGAGCAAAATCCCTTCCCTCCACCCCTCTTCCCTATTTGTTTCTCTCTGAACCTCCACTGATGACTGCATCTGTCTCTCCTTTTTGCTCTTAAACATGCACAGCATAGTGGAAAGAACATAGGCTATAAAGTCAGCTCTAGGTTGAAAAAGCCAACTCATCCAACTCATCATTTCTTTCTTTTCTCTTTTCTTTTTCTTTTTTTTTTTTTTTTTTTTTTGGTCTTTTTGAGACATGGTCTCTTGTAGCCCTAGCTTCCTGGAATAATTGTTTAGTCAGGCTGGCCTTGAAACTCACAAAGATCTGCCTGCCTCTGCCTTCCAAGTGCTAGGATTAAAGCATGTGCCACCAGTTGGCTGGTTGGATTTTTTTTTCCATCTTCTCTAACTCATGAACTTGCATGAAACATCTTTCCTCTTAAAACTTTCATCTATGAATTGAGAAATGTTAATTGCTACATTGAAGTGGAACTTTGGAGATGTATACTAGATATAAATTGGAAGTGTAATAAATTTATTATTATTGGACAATTACTACAGCTTTCAATTTTTATCATTATAGAAAAACCCCTAGGACAATAATTTCTCTTATAGAATTAGATATTTTCTGATATCTGAATAGTAACATTGTACCCAGTTTGCATGAAATTGAATGAGGAAACTTTCTAAACTGTCAGGTCCTATGATATAGAGGAAACAAGTCTAGATGATAACAAGTGCCTGGCCAAAGGACATCTACCAGAGAGTACTGATAAAGGCAGTGACAGCTTCCACCTAAAGAACCATAGAGTTCAGAAACTGAATTATGTAAAGGATTCTATACACCTCTTCTGATGGCTTATCTGACACATGAGGAAACCCAAGGCCCATACAGTCTTAAAGTCACTTTGATCACTAGTAAATAAACAACTAGAAGAAAAATCTCCCAACTGGTGGCTCAGAAGAATTTCTACCCCAGCATACTGAACAAGGTTCAAGGATGTATTGCAAAGCAGACAAAGAAAGGATTGCTGTAGAGGGCCAGAAACTATGCTGGTACTTTCCTTCTGTCCTCAAGGGATGTACAGCTCAGGAAAGGAGAATGAAAACCAGCTTATTCCAACATGATGGAACTAAGTCTTACAGAGCGTACAAGATGCTTGGGACCAAGGACAAAACCTAGTTAATCCCGTGTGTCAAGGGAGGATTCCCAAGGAAACAGAATTAGAATTGATTCTGAAGGTGTATATAGGTGACTAGGCAAATAAGAGAGAGGCAATGTTGAGGAATGAGGATTCAGAATAGGCTTCAGGAATGGAAAATGCACAGCAGGCCTGGGGATAAAGGGTGGTAACAGGGGGCTCAGGCCAGGGAATGAAGAGACCGGTAGGTCTAGCCATCCTATTCCTGCCAATCGTCTGTGATAGAGAAGATACTGTGGTCGTCTGGGAAGCATTTATTCCTCAGTGAATCTCAGAGAGAAAGAGAAGCCAAGCCCACGCCCTGGACTACCTTGAACCCAGAGGCCTCAGAATTATGGCTTATTTACTTTTTTTTTTGGTCTTTTTTTTTTTTTTTTTTTTTGAGACAGGGTCTCCCTGTAGCTCCGGCTGTCCTGGAACTCACTCTGTAGACCAGGCTGGCCTTGAACTCACAAAGATCCGCCTGCCTCTGCCTCCCAAGTGCTAGGATTAAAGGCGTGCGCCACCACGCCTGGCAGAATTATGGCTTATTAATCTGATGCCAGCTACTCTTGATGGTCCAGAGTGAAATCCTTTCTCAGGGACAGCTACTATGATGTTCCACTTACCACGCTGAGGTGAACAGATACTCCAGGGTCAGGGATGGGAAGTCTGTGCAGAGTTTCAAGAAGTTCATTCCATTGACTTTCCTGAAAGAAATAAAAGGCCTTAAGTAACAAGCCAGGCTGATTCCTTAGTGAGACACCTGCAGAGCGGTCTGGGCACACAAGTGAGATGGTGGGAGATGCTGGCCTAAAACAGAAACAGGTTTGATATTCAAGCAGAGTTGGACAAAAGACACAGCTTATGCCTTAAACATAAGAGCCAAACAGATCCTCCCACATCAAGTTTGACATTTTCTACTGTCAGACACCTACCATGACCACCTTTTATGGATCATATACCATAAGCTCTCAGCAAATCTATCCCCTCAACTCCATAGCAACAACTTTTAAATGCAAACAATCTGAGCTTCCAGGGCGGGGGTGGTTGGGAGAAATAATGATGACACTGGATCTTGTGTTCATCATCATTACTCTCAGTTAATTTTATTGAGTGTTCACTGGGTACACATGGCAGTGTCCAATTACCAAAAGTCAGAAATGAACCAAGTATACTAGCATGTGACATAGGATGGCGGCTGTGCGTCTTAATTAGTGAAACTGAGCAACAGAGTAAAAGACAAAGCAGCACAAATTATTCGACTGAAAACAGATTTGCCTATAAAATGTTCAAAACAATGTCACTCACAGAATGATAAGCAGTTTCTCCCACCCCGTAGAATTATCTGTGCCAATAAAAGAGGGTTAAGTTTACATTGGTAGCCATGTCTTATCTACTGGATCTTCCAACTATGCCACTCTAGGTACAAAGGCTGAAGCTCTGAATGGTAAAGCAAATTAGTCTCATGTCAGAAAGTGAGCTACGCAGCCCAGGGAAGAATGTAGGCTGCCGTGTTTAAGTCTACAGCCCTCTCTGTCTTTGGCAGTGAACCTGAAAGAAAAAGGATGAACCTAGACTATAAGCTTGTTTTGATCAGAATACCAACAATCAAATTTCTTAGAGGACATATGAGCTTATGAGTGTGTATGAACATGGTGACCTTTGCTCTCAGTCTCAAACCTACAGAACAACTGGAGAAATAGTCCAAAGACCCTTTCATGCCCTCAACTATTTAACAATGAGTTGTTGGCATTACTTCATCGTCCATAGATACAAAAGGACTTCCTCCTACACAATATTGATCATCAGAATCAAGAAATAAGCTTCAATATAGCATTACCATCTAATCTCCCAACCCTATCACATTTTGACAGCTGTTATTATTGTCTTCATGGCAATCAAACCAGTTCAGAAACATGTGTGGCTTTCAGCAGGGCTGACTCTCAAGGCTTCCTCTGTTGGAAACAGCTCCTGGTCTTTCCTCAATTTGTATGACCCTGACAATGAGAACACTCATTTTGTAGAATGATTCGGATGTGTTTAGATGTTTCCTTGTCATGCACACTTCAACTTGTCCCTTTACTGATGATATTTGTATGTACCACTTGACTATTTCAGCTCCTAGCTCCACTGGGCAAACCTTCTGCCAAGTATTAAGCATTTTCTAGGGTGCTATTTTATGTAAATATTCCATCCCTCCAGCTTTGAATCTAGCCATTTACTGCTTATTTTGCCACAAGTACATAGCTTTTCCTTTATTTGGTGTCCTGATGCTCTATGCTAAGACCCTCGGGAGCTTCCTGGTCTTCTCGTCTTGCTTCTGTGTCTTTAGGACATGTTCCCATCATGTTTTGAATACTTCCTTAATTTGGGCCCTAAAGATACTTTAGTACGTCTTTTTAGATACATCTTATACTTTTCCTGTCCCAGGCCTGGAGTCATCCCTTCTCTCCTCTCTCCTCTCTCCTCTCTCTCTCTCTCTCTCTTCCCTCCCCCCCCTCCCTCCTTCCCTCCCTCTCCCTATCTCCCATTCCTCCCTCCCTCCTCCTCTCCTCCCTTCCCTCCCTCCCTCCCTCCCTCCCTCCCTCCTCCTTCCTTCCTTCCTTCTCTCTCGCATCAGCGATCTTGGTGGTTTGAGCATTACCGCCAGCTCTTTCTTTGAGCTAGGGTTCCTTTTCCTGGGTAGTGATATTCATAACCCAGATCTGGTGTCAGGTGTACTAAGTGCTTCTTGGGATTGCTGATGCCCAGCCTTTCAGTGGTCAGAGCCAGGAAGTATAACACAGACAGTCTTGCTATAGGCACTTCCCATCTTTACTTATTTCTGTCTTCAAACTGATACCTCCAATTCCAATCCAACAGGAATCACCCTAGTTTTTTCTCCTCACATAATTATGATTACATTCCATAAAGGTAAAAACCTTGCCCCTGGTTCTAGAATAAATGCATTTATTTGTATGCAACCAGTCTTCTCTTGATGCCTCTGCCTCTACTGTCCACCCTCACACAAATGTCCTCCTACCCCATACTCTGGCACCTAACACTGGACCACTGCTTGTAAGGATCTCTGCAGATTCCACCTGAGCTCTCACATCCTATGTCATTGCTACCCCCAATTCCCCATGTACACAGCCTCATCTCCTCAGGCTCCAGCATTCTGGGCAGGCTGCTGCCCAGCTCAGCTGCCTTTCTGGCCCTGTCATTCCTTCCATATAGATTCCCTGCCTGTCCTATTCAGGGTCTGACAACCATGCTGCAGCAGCCAAACAGAAATCCTCATGTTCCACCTTAGGCTTCAACACCTTATACTGACTCTCACTGGTCACACACCTCCCATAATAGAAGCCTGTCTCACCCAATACTCTCAGTGACTTCTGCTGGAGCTTGATTGTCTGTTCCTTGGCTTTGATATGACGCACTCGTTGTGTGTGCACACGCACATTTATTAGATACCTTTCCTGTTGCTGTGATAAAATGCCATGACCAGGGGAACTTACAGAAGGAAGAATATGTTTGAGTTTATGGTTCTAGAGGAATTAAGAGTCTATCATGGCAGAGGAGGCATGGTGGTAGAAAAGGCTGGAGAAAAAGGAGAGTGCTCACATACCTAAGGAGGCACAGGAAGCAGAGAGAGACTGGACATCCACCAAGGCTTAAGAACTCCCATGGAGGGGCTGGAGAGATGGCCTAGCGGTTAAGAGTGCCGACCGCTCTTACAGAGGACCCGGGTTTGATCCCCAGCACCCACATGGCGGCCGAGAACCATCTGAAACTCCAATTCTAGGAGAACTCCAGTTCCAGGGGAATCTGACACCCTCTTCTGACCTCCGCGGCATTGCAAGACACGGGTGCACAAACTTGCATGCAGACAATACATTGATACACATACAGAAATAAATAAATGCCAGGCGTGGTGGCGCACGCTTTAATCCTAGCACTTGGGAGGCAGAGGCACGTGGATCTCTGTGAGTTCGAGGCCAGCCTGGTCTACAGAGTGAGTTCCAGGACAGCCAGAGCTGCAGGGAGACCCTGTCTCAAAAATACAAAAAAAAAAAGAACTCCCATGGAAGCAATTCTTCCAGCAAGGCCATACCTCCTAAAACTACCCAAAACAGTTCCACTAACCACCAGAGTGTGCATATGTTCATGTATATGCAAATATATATGGAGGCCAGACATCAGTGTCATGTGTCTTCCTATATTGTTGTCCACTTTATTTTGTGATACAGGGTTTCTCAGTGAACCTGAAATTCATCTATTCAGTTCAGTTTTCTGGCCAGTGAGCTCTAGGAATCTGCCTGTCTCTCTCTCTTACCCAAATGCTAGAGTTACATGCATATGATACTGTGCCTGGCTTTTATATAGGTGATAAGGATTAAAAATAATGTCCTCTCTTTACCAAGTGAGCAATCTCCCTAGTCCCAGCATTCAAAATTGATGTGTATGAATGTATTACCTGCGTGTATGTAAGTACACCATGTACATGCAATGCCCTCAGAGGCCAGAAGAGGATGTTGGGTCCCCTGGAACTGGAGTTACAGATAGTTGTTAGCCACCATGTGGGTGCTGGGAACTGAACCTGAGTCCTTTGGAAGAATAGCAAGTATTCTTTGTGCTGCACCATCTCTCCAGCCCCAACATTCAATTTTTAACAAACACACTTTTGTTTTCTTTTAATCTAGTGATCAACATCTTTTTATTTTATTTTATGTGTCTGTGTGTTATGCCTGTATGTGTATAAGTGCACCCATGTTATGCAGTGCCTGTTGAAAACATAAGAGGGAATCAGATCTTTTGGAACTGGAGTTATGGACAGTTGTCATCCACCATGTGAGTGCTAGGATTTAAACCCAGGTCCTCTGCAAGAGCAGTCAGTTCTCTTAACCTCTGAACCATATCTATAACCCCAGTGATCAACACGTTTCTAACAAGCCAATTGTAGGCAGATTCCCTACCGTGTGTGTCATAATTCTTTTAACAAGAACAAACTTCATAAGTGTCCTGGGTCAAGAGAAATACACTCCAGCCAATGAAGCCATGTGACTGACCTAAGCTTCCATATAGCACGAGGCAGGGGAAACACCTGGCCCAGAGGATAGGTTCACTGATCCCACAGGGTTAGTTCAGTTATACCAGTCTTTCCTTCGTAAGCTTTTGCTTCACTCTAAGTTTGGGTATTTTTTTGTTGTTTTGAGACAGGATTTCATGTAGCTCAACACTGGCCTCAAACTATATGGCTAACAATGGCTTTGAGAACCGTCTTGACTCCACCTCTCAAAACTAAGATTATAGGTATACACTATCTATACAGAGTTTTTAGATACTTTTTATTTATTTTTTTTTTTTGAGGACTACGTTCTATTGTTGTTTTAAAAACTGACTAGAATATAAAGGGGACAACACATGAGTCCATCTCCAGACCACACCTGCTCAAAGTCAACATGATTTCATATAACTTTACTTATTAAAGTCACCTTTCAGATTTGATTTGAAGTCTGAATAGTTGACCAAAGCTGTGAATCAGAAATCAATGAACAGATCCCAAGGTAACTGCTACCATGTTCATTAAAGACGCCAGTTCTTTTATGACAGAATCCTGACACTGTGAGCACAGTGAGGGCCATTTCTATGAGCTATTCCTTCCAGCTGCTTGACCTCTGCAATACATTTTCCATTGAGTCAAACTCACTTGAGGAAAAGATTTATCCATTACACACACAATTTCCACTTTTCCTTCAAAATGGTTCCCAAAGTGTGTTCCAGGGAACCCAGCTAGCTCAGCATGTTGCTTGTTGTGAACTGAAAAGGTTTTGGTGTGATGAGAAAAGGAGGCAGTGAGCCACAAAGACTGCCCCGCTGAAGGGCTTCTGAGAGCCTATATGATGTGAGTAACAAGAAGAAAACAAGGAAAAAGAAACAGATTTTGTTCTCTTTAAGCCCCCAAATACAGAGCCATAATATATATATATATATATTTTTTTTTTTTTTTTTTTTTTGGTCTTTTCGAGGAAGGGTCTCCTTGTCGCTCTGGCTGGCCTAGAACTCACTCTGTAGACCAGGCTGGCCTTGAACTCACAAAGATCCTCCTGCTTCTGCCTCCCAAGTGCTAGGATTAAAGGCATGCGCCACCATGCCCGGCTCAGAACTATAATTTTTATAGAATATTTTTCAGAACTAGGATTCTACAGAAAAATTGAAATAAAAATACTTGTAACATTTAATAATATGCTATATCACTAAGTTAAAATCTTGCAATTTACAAAAAGACAAACATAAGAAGTTAGTTACATAGACAAATATTTAACTCACTAATAATCAAAGAAATTAAATTAACCAGTGAGGTTTTTATTTATCAAATAAATGACAAGTTTAAAAAGTGGTATCAGTGACAGCATTGGGACACAATGTTCTGGTAAACAGTGTACCTTAAGAAAATAATGGTTGGGCCTGGTGGCGCACCACCTTTAATCCTAGAACTTGGGAGGCAGAGGCAGGCAGATCTTTGTGAGTTCAAGGCCAGCCTGGTCTACAGAGTGAGTTCTGGGACAGCTGGAGCTACAGGGAGACCCTGTCTAAAAAAGACCAAAAAAAAAAAGAAAAGAATGCAATTCATTTGCAAAGTAGTTTGGCAAATGTTTGAAAACTAGTTATGACCAACCAAGTATATAATTTGCCTAAAATTATCAGAGAAATGATGTGAAATGAAGAAAGTGATTTATACTCAAAGATCCTATGGCTATGTATACCTGTGTGTGCATGTGTGCGTGTGTGTTGTATGCACATGTATATATGTGCAGGTATACACACACACCATGCTCACAGAAAAGATAACATTGATACCCTGCTCTAACACTCCACGTTGTTCCCTTTTTTTTTTTTTTTTTTTTTTTGGTCTTTTTGAGACAGGGTTTCCCTATAGCCCCAGCTGTCCTGGAACTCTCTCTGTAGACCAGGCTGGCCTTGAACTCACAAAGATCCGCCTGCCTCTGCCTCTTGAGTGCTCGGATTAAAGGTGTGCGCCGCCACGCCCAGCCCACATTGTTCCCTTGAAACAGGGTCTGTCATTGAGCCTGGAGCTAGGCTGGCAACCAGCATGCCCTAGTAATCCTGCTTCTGCCTCACATATTACTGAGATTATAGATGTGCACATGGGCAACTCTGACTCTTTTTTAAACACTGGTGCTAAGGATTAAACTTGGGCTCTCATGTTTGCACAAAAAGCACTTACCCATTGAGCCATCTCTCCAGTCCCTTGTATTTCTTGTAATAAGGGAAAATATTCTAGCCAGGCGTGGTGGCGTACGCCTTTAATCCTAGCACTCAGGAGGCAGAGGCAGGCGGATCTCTGTGAGTTCAAGGCCAGCCTGGTCTACAGAGTGAGTTCCAGGACAGCTGGGGCTACAGGGAGACCCTGTCTTAAAAAGACCAAAAAAAAAAAAAAAAAAAAAAAAAAAATCTAATCAAAATACCCTTTAAGAAACTTTCAGTAAATCGGGATACATGATATCATGTTATACAGCTATGAAAAACACTGAACACTATTTTGTGTGTTTCTTTGTTGTTTGCTTTTGAGATATGGTCTCCCTGTAGCCCTAGCTGAGCTGCCTCGGAACTCTCTATGTAGGCTAGGCTGGCCTGGATCTCAGAGATCTGGCTGCCTCTGTCTCCCTAGTGCTGGGATTAAAGACATGCACCATGATGCTCAACTTTAACCTTATTTATTTATTTATTTATTTATTTATTTATTTTTATTTATTTATTTTTTGTCTTTTCAAGACAGGGTCTCCCTGTAGCCTGGAACTCACTCTGTAGACCAGGCTGACCTTGGACTCATAAAGATCTGCCTGTCTCTGACTCCAAGTGCTAGGATTAAAGGCGTGCGCCACCATGCCCGGCTTTAACATTATTTTAATTAATTAATTTATTTTTTTTAATTTAATTTAATTTAATTTATTTATTTGTATGAATGTACTGTCTGCATGTAGGTTTGTGCACCCATGCCGTGCAATGCCTCGTGGAGGTCAGAAGAGGGCTTATTTATTTATTTATTTATTTGTATGAATGTACTGTCTGCATGTAGGTTTGTGCACCTGTGTCGTGCAATGCCTCGGAGGTCAGAAGAAGGTGTCGGATTCCCCTGGAACTGGAGTTCTCCTGGAATTGGAGTTACAGACGGTTCTCAGCCGCCATGTGAGTGTTGGGGATTGAACCCCGGTCCTCTGCAAGAGCAGTCGGTGCTCTTAACTGCTAGGCCATCTCTCCAGCCCCTTAACATTATTTTTAATAGTGTGGGAGGAATGATGCTGTTACAGCAGTCTCCAAGTATGTGGGCTGCAAAAGTTTATATAGTGATCCAAACGACCTGCCATCCCTGGGCAAGATCTTAGCACACCATTTCTTCCAGAGATACAGTAAGGTACAGCAGAACCTTTAAAATATAAGTTTCAGACCCTTACAAAAATTACTGGAAAAGTACCATAAAGATTTATCAAAATGAGGATTCAGGCTGGTGGCTACATGAGCAATTTAACTTCATGCCATAGCAGGCATGCAATTGAATGCGTCATGAGCTTTCAGAGTTGCTTAGAATATTAGACATTGTGAGTATTAGCTCTGTGAATGCCTGGTCGAATTACTATTTCCTTACCTCAAAGAAAAAAAAAAATTAGGGAAAGAAACCCTCAAAATCCTAGCAACATTTATATTAGGGATAAGGGTGTGATATATTAATTTAGAGGCAACCCCTCCACACGCACTATTTTCCGAATTTCCCAATGGGCATGCATTACTTTTTTGATAAATTTTCCAGTGAAATATAAGGCATATTACTTTCATAATCATAAAATTATAATTTATTTGTTAAAAGAATTTTTTAAATGGCAAATACCTGTCGTTTTGTTGTGTAATCTGCCAGGATGTTAAGGAGCTTATAAAATACCTCGAACCAGGGGAGGTAGCTGAGGAAGAAAAAGAAACACAAGAAAATTAACATACAGTTCAAAACTTGTATCAGGCCATAATGAAATGAAAGCATTTAAATTTTTCTCTATATCCTGAAAATTTTGCAGCCATGGCTCCTGAAAACCCAGACTTGTGAAATGCTAATTATTTCTGGGCTTTTAAAAACATGCCCCTGTAAGGCAGAAGGCTGAATGTCCATTATGAAATATTCCCATGCCTCAAA
Source organism: Rhizomys pruinosus (assembly GCA_009823505.1). NCBI lineage: Eukaryota > Metazoa > Chordata > Mammalia > Rodentia > Spalacidae > Rhizomys > Rhizomys pruinosus. The sequence continues at coordinate 2,679,068 of VZQC01014654.1, forward strand.
ACCACCCAGGGTTTGAGAGAAGACATTCAGAGGAGGCTCAGCAATCAGGTACTATCTTTGAGTAGTCAGGCCTTTCCCACCACACCTACAGCCTCTGGAGAAAAAAAAAAATCTATCCAGTTTCTGGTAACAGGACACAGAACCATACAGCACACCCATCGCTGGCATCTGCAAGATGTCCCACATGCACCTGCCCCTCTCAAGACAGCCTCGCCCTGGAAATACCTGGGAATCTTTAAGTCTGCCTGAGCTAGTGCACGCTGGCCTTTTTCTCCCTGTGGCTGGTTTCTGCTTGTCTTTCTAGTAGCCCTCTGCCCCTCCTTATCCCTGCCTCTTATGCTGTAATTCCCTCTTTTCTGTGCTGATCATGCATATACTATGTTACAATATCCAGCCTGCCCCCATGTAGCACTCCATGGCATGGCTGTCTTCTCAACAGACACAGAGAGGAAGGAGCACCTCTTCCTTTGCTGTGTCCTCTCAGTGCCAAGAATGGAGCTTGATCCATACTTAGAGCTCAGAGTTTACTGAAAAATACAACTAGATGAAGACTAACAGACAGCAAAGACCCTTGGGGCCATGGAAAAGTTGGCGAGGGGTATCCCTTCTCCCAAGAAGTTTTGCCCCTTGCTTTAAATGGCTCTTTTCTGCAAGCAGTGTTCCAAAAGCTAATGGAGTAAGTGTGTAAGGATCTGCTCTGCTGAGCAAACAGCATCTGTCACTGATAGGGCTGGACTAAAGGTAGAGCCCAGATGTGACATCCTGCTGGGGGAGAAGGGATCAGCATCCTGTACATACTGGACTACTGAGGGTAATAAATGAAGTGAGAGGCTATAGAGAAGACAGATAAAGTGCACAAGCTCCCATCAGTGACGTCTATCTGAAGCCAGCACATGCTACTGTAAAATTTAAGTAGCTTATCAAAATGTACTGATAAGCAACTTAACTTTTCACTTCTATGACAGTATTATCACTTATGTTAATATGTTTCCGTCAGCTCTGGCAGCCACATATGGACTCTTCCAGAGCAAATGGCTGCTGCCACTCTCCACAATGCTGACTCTGGCAGAGCAATGTAAACATTCAAGAAGGATTAGGCAGGAGATAACACACTCCCTTTCCTCTTCTGCTAAATAAACCTCCATGAGCTAAAAGCCATTAGAGCAGAACAAGAAATCCCCTCTGAAGAAAACTCCCTTGCAGATTAGAGGTCTTTCAGTAAACAAATTCGGCCAAGGATTACAAGTATTTCTTTTCCTGAAAGAAAACACCACTAGGTAAATCTAACCAGTGGAAGTCAGGAGGGAGGAAAAGGGCAAGCACAGGAAAGCAAAGCTGAGCTCCTTTTAGGAATACTAGAGGCAGTACAGCGAGGTGGCCTGGCTTCGCTGAGACTTTAGGACTGGAGTACATACTGAAGCAGTTTGGGACAACTAGTCAATGAAAGACAGAGCCTGGCATGTAACCTTCAGCCTTAGCATCCTCACTGCTGTGTGCTGAAAGAAGGTGCCATGGTGAGAACCATCAGGCCCACAGAACCAGTCCAGTTTGTACTGCTAGCCTCTGTCTCACCAAATCAATTCCTTTGGCTATATTAGGCACAAACTCTGGCTATGGGCTGGTGGTAGTTACCCTGGAAACCAGTCACTTCTCTCTCTCCCTTTGACCTGACTGGACGCAACTGTTCTCCACATGTTGTCCCATGTGAGCTGACAGATGAGTGTCTAGTGAAGGCAGTGCTAAGGTTTTGAAACCAAACTCCAGCTGTCTTCTTCTTCAAAGTATCCCAGTTTCCCCAGCTACAAGGCCAGAGTTCACAGCTGAGCTCTGTCTGCTGGGGCTTCCGGTCCTGCTTTATTAGAGCTGGCACCACAGCTGCACAACTCAGAGACTAAAGGTGAAGCCACAGAGCCCCCTCTCCATTCTGTGCATGTCTGTCATCAAGGAGTAAACAATACTTCCGACTCCACACATAGAAAACAAGCACTCCATCATGCAGCTCTTCCCTGGCTTCCCCCAGGGTCCAGACTTCTCTGGTCCTGGTGTGCTTGCACCTCCAAGCAACCTCCCTCTATGTTCTCCCTGGAGACCACGTTGTGGTTGGCTCCACCTGAGGCTGGGACTACAATGACAAATAACACAGGGTCCCATATCCAAGAAGGCCATGGTCCTGGTCCAGAAGACGTATGTATACAATAGTATTTGGGCAGGAGAAGGCAGTCACTTTGGAGTGCCATAGAATCCTAAGGGATCATTATCAGAACCTCGACAACAAAGAGGGAAAGCCTGCTGGGGAGGCCCACCTCACAGCCACTGGCATAAATCTAAGCTCTTCTCACCATGACTGGTGAGATTCATGCCATTAGTTACCTGGTTCAGGTAACTGCCCCAGGTTGGCACTCACTTCCAGACTTGACTGTCAATGGGCAGTGCTGTTTTGTGGGTTACAGAATCCTAACATTAGAAGAGTTGTGGTAGTAGCACAGAATCCCTACCTACAGAGCCTCATGGAGCATTGCACGCACTTAGGAGGTTGCAAAGCTAAGGAGGTTCCAGATACAGCACTATGGTCACAACAGCCCACTTCACAGTCTCCCTTAAATGGTCCCATGGTACAGGAATCATGGTTTGTACAGACATAAAACAGTTGGTCAGCCTATCAGGGCAGGCTGAATGAAAACTTTCCACATTTCTATGTGTCAGTTTGGAGAGCTGCTCATATCACTTCTGAGCTGAACTTAGGAACTAAGTCCAACTCAGGGCAGATTCTTCCTGTTCTAATCTTCCTCCACTAAATGGATGGTCAGAATAACCATTCTACTGGGGTAGATGGATATGTGAGCATCCTCCCTCCCCTGGGTGTGTGTGTGCCCATGCACTTAGGATTCCACTTCCATGTCAGGCTGACCACACTGAGAAAGGTGCCACCTGGGAAAGTGAGGATCTGCAGCAAAAGCCTAGAACTCAAAAGGAGAGAAGGTGATGGTATTCAAACCCAAGAAGAGCAGAGTATCTGGGATAGAGTACAGTATGAGAACAACAAGAGAAAAGCATCAATACAGAGAGGCCAGGAAATGTCCAAGCAGATGAGAAAGACACTGGTGGTGGGGGTGGTGGTAGGGGTGGTGGTGGTGAGCAGTTTTGCCTAAAGTGTCATCCAAATGGAGTGAGAAACTCAGCTATGTGGGAAGGGAGGAGTAGCAGGAGCCTGGTGTCATGCAAGGAAATTGATCAAGCAACTCAGCTTACAATAGGAACCCAAGCTCTTGATATCAGACAGTAGAATTAGAAATATAGATAGGAGAAAGCAAGAATGAACCTCGGTTGGATAAAACTGAAATCTAGAGACAAAAATACAAATACAGATATGTACATTCAGATTACACACATGCAGGCACACACACTTTCTAGTTTGAACCACAGAGAAGGCCGGTGAGCAGAGATGCTTCAATTATAATGAATACCCTTAGTGCCCAGGTGTTGACTTCTAAAAACTATTCTCTATTAAGCATGAGGGCTCCTTGAAGAAATGTTGAGTTCTAAGGTGAGAGCTGAAAAATACGTTGAGTTAGAAAAAGCAAGGCAGTATTCAAGATATGGACGGGACATATGAACAGGACACAAAACTTAATGAGGAGGGTATCTCACTGACAAAATCTGTGACACTCAGAACATCAAGGCAAATAATAATAAAGGGATTATACAGAGTCCATGCTGATAGAAATAAATGAATAGAACATTTGCTGAGAGCTAGGGTTACTTAAACAGTCTGAAATTACTTCTTCACGATTGATTTATATATTACAGAAGAAATAAAACGAATGCTACCTTCATCAAACAGCAGAATGCTGCAGAACAGCATAGTACAACTTCATCACACCCTGGTCAAGGTACCAGGGCCTAATCCTGAAGAAGATCAGATGAACCTCAAATGAGAGCCATTCTATAAAGCAATAACCTAACTGCTGCATTAATAAAGTAGAAGAAACACTGAGGAACTGGACCAGACTGAAGGATACAAATGGCAAATGAAACATAAATTCTGAACATGCAGTTCATAAAGGGGCAAGGTCCATGAATTTCACTAATATTTAATTTTTATGATTGTTGGGTAGTTATATAAAAGGAAAGATTTTTTTATAATTCACACTAAAATGCTTGTGTTCCCTGTTATTATTTCAGAAATATGTTTCCAATAGGGTAGAAAAAAAGCAGCCCTTTGTGTTGAACTTATAATTTCTTGTTCTCTAAGTTTGTTATTATTTAAAACAGAAGAGAGTATCTTCTTCCATCAAAAACAATTCAAGCACATCAACTGAAGTGTTCAAAGTTATGACATGAGTTGGAAAGAAATAGAAAAATTACAGAGCATGGCCAGAGAGAGAGGTGTGTGACAGAGGCAGAGGGGTGGTGGTAACTAGAAGCCATTCTCCACCTTAAAGAGAAGCTGAGCTTTTGCTCAATTCTGAACTAAATTAGATTCTAAACCAGGTTAGATTCTGAATGAGCTGGGCCTGAATGAAAGCACTACAAGCAGAAATCAAATCTCACAAGCAAGGGCTGGAGCAAGGGTAACAGCTGAGGCTCCAGGGCATGTAGGGCTGGATTCTGATGAACCAAACCAATGGGGCACAGGATGTAATCAAGATGGGGACAGAACAGAGACAGTGGAAGAGGAGTAACACCCTGAGGACAGGCACATAGAAACAGGGAAAATGCTACTTCACCCTCGTCTTAGCCCTTGGTGAACTCAACTTTATCAGAACCAGTGCTTGACTTGCTATCATAAAAGGAAAATATTAGCTAATACAATCCAGTCATCCTTGTAACTTGAAAAAGATCAATAAAATTCTCTGGCTCAAGTTTAAAAGAGAAAAATAAAAGGAATTTATACTAAAATTTTATCAAGTAAAAACTCAGGGCATATTACAAGGGAAGATACAATGATGTAACAGGGCACTAGACATCTGGATTGATGGGTGGAAGACTGAGCACAGTGAAGTGAAACAAAGTCCTCCTTTTGTTTTTGGGTCAATTTCTAAGGTACTTTTGACACCTGAATACAAAAGAGAGGTATTTTCTTCTGTCCATAGATTTTGTCAAGATTCATTAGATGACAAAGCATGCCCTGGTTAAGGTGATTTGGTATTTGCTATTTAAAGATTTCATATATAAAAACAAACAAACAAAAAAAAACAAACAATGTGGGGGCTTGGAGAGACCACTCAGTGGTTAAGAGTGCTTACTGCTCTTCCAGAGGACCAGTTCTCAGCACCCACATGGTGGCTCACAATTAACTTCAATTCCAGGAGCTCCAACACCCTCTTGTGGCTTGAAAGACTACTCCTGTACACATGACATACAGAGAAGCAGGCACACATATATACACATATACTTTTTTGAATGAATGATAAAGTAAAAAAATTGAGGTGATGATACATACCTATAATCCCAATACTTGGAAGGTAGAGGCAGGTAGATCAGGAGTTCAATGTCAGCCTCAGCTACACAGCAAGTTTGAGATCAGCCTAGGTTGCATGAGACATTGTCTCAAAAAGAAAATGATAGAAAATATGAATAAATAAAACCTCAAATTAAAAAAAATCAGGATAGTGTGACATACACTGAGAACACACTTGAGTTTAATAACCTTGGGTGGGTCTCAGTTCTTCCACTTCCTGGCCATGATAACTTGGTAAAGCATTCTCTCAAAGACTCAGGCATTTCATCTATAAAATGATGCAACCAACTACTTAAGTCTTCTTATATTTTTTTCACTGGCAACTCCTTTTTGCCTGAGAAATTTTTACATGGCCCAGGCACAAATGTATATAAAATAAGGTAGACATATCAAACATTTGTCAATATTCATAAATAATTTTATTTTCAAAGTTCATTGCTAAACATAATTTAACTATTTACTAAAGATGAAATCAAAGTTGCACAAAAAACAGATGGGTGTGCTTGTTTACTTTAACTAGAGAATTGACCAGGCTGGCCTTGAACTCACAAAGATCCGCCTGCCTCTGCCTCCCAAGTGCTAGGATTAAAGGCGTGCACCACCACGCCTGGCCGAGAATTAAATCTTATTTTAATATTTGATCCTGCAGAAAACACAGCATCTTCAATGGTCTTCAGAGTTGATCAATATTTTTATTTTATAAATGTCAATGCTGAATACACTGTTTCATATAAATATTTGGTGAAAAATAGCAGGAATATGTTTAGGGCCATTTCAAAAATCGTTGGCAATTCGGTCCTGATCCAAAGCCAAAATTCATTCAGCAGTTCAAACAACTTTTAAAATTAAACATACTAACGTGACACAGTCTAAAGATACACGAATTTGATACATACCAAGGAATGACAGTACAGAAATATTAAGTCTTTATTTTCCATAATTAAAATACTATGTTTCTATAAGAGCAGAAAATCCTTGTCTATAATGTAGCAAAAATAATGCAGTTCATGACATATAATGGTTTCAAATCTGAGCTGAGATGTTTCCAACAGTGTTTACTGGCTCTGTGCAATACAGGTGAGTGTTGCCAGAAACACCTACATTTATTTCGCACCTGATCTTGAATTAAGTTTTGGTTGTTGGGCATTCAGAAACCTTTTATTACTGCCATTTGTGTGTGTGTGTGTGTGTGTGTGTGTGTGTGTGTGTGTGTCCCCTCTACATTTAGTTATAGTTTAAGAACCAGGACCAACCTTACACACCTGGCATACATGTGAGGCACCCAATCCAATGCCTACACCACCTTCTTAGGCCTCCGTGTGTAGTGCTCTTGCTTATCTTGGCTATGGGAAGTTCTGTTTTGAGCCAGTATCAGGGTCAGAGGTTCTTCATACATGACAATAAATCTTATATCCTATGTCAAGGAGATTAGGTCACAAAGCAGAGGTGTAATAAGAGGAAAATATACATGAAGATGTGGCTGCCTCGCACAGAAATTCCCACTAGCCCCTCTTGTGGAACCTAGTATCTACCCCTGGTTCCTCTACCAGTGTCTATCAGTGTCCCGATCAGATATCTATAATGAAATGCAAAATGTCCAGATTAGATCACAGCCACACTCAGGATGTAGGATTCACAAAGCACACATTATAGATCCTGAACGCCTGCTCAGCGCTGAGGCAAGTTACTGACAAATGAAGACCTGGCTACATCAGCCCAGATAATAAACATCGAAGAGAGGTGCGATGAAAACAAGCACAGTGACACAACTAAATCAAAAGAAAATGACTTCAACATCAAAGGACAAGAGAAGCCTTTGGGAAACTGAAGTCCTCAAATACTTTTAGGAAAAAATGACTTCTTTTATGATTATGAAAGTCAAACAAGAAGTGTTACTAAGCCAGAGAAATCACAACCCCTTCTGCTCAAAAACCCATTTGACTCATGAATTATTCTAAGAATTAATGCATTGTGGGCTGGAGGGATGGCCTAGCGGTTAAGAGCACCGACCGCTCTTGCAGAGGACCCGGGTTCGATCCCCAGCACCCACATGGTGGCTGAGAACCGTCTGTGACTCCAGTTCCAGGAGAACTCCAGTTCCAGGGGAATCTGACACCCTCTTCTGACCTCCGCGGCATTGCACGACACGGGTGTGCAGACCTGCATGCAGACAATACATTCATACACATAAAAAATAAATAAATAAATATTAAAAAAGAATTAATGCATTGTTAAAATTAAAAACTAGATTTTGCTGAAGTAAATTTATTTTCAAACTTTTAGATTTGCCTTTCCTTGACAAAATCTTTTTTTTTTAATTTTATTTTTATTTCTATATGTGTATGAATGTACTGTCTGCATGTAGGTCTGTGCACCCGTGTCATGCAATGCCACGGAGGTCAGAAGAGGGTCTCAGATTCCCGTGGAACTGGAGTTCTCCTGGAATTGGAGTTACAGACGGTTCTTAGCCGCCATGTGGGTGCTGGGGATCGAACCCGGGTCCTCTGCAAGAGCAGTCGGTGCTCTTAACCGCTAGGCTATCTTTCCAGCCCTCCTTGACAAATTCTTAAACTCCCCACTTTACCAGGCACTTGTGGTCCCTGTTTAAACAGATATATTTTATTCCACAAACATGTGGATGTCTTGGGCTTACCCCATATGATACAATATGCTTGCTTATGGGGCTGGAGAGATGACTCAGCAGTTAAGAGTGCCCGACTACTCTTGCAGAGGACCCAGGTTCAATTCCCAGAACCCACATGGCGGCTAAGAACCATCTTTAAGCCAGGTGTGGTAGCGCGTGCCTTTAATCCTAGCACTCGGGAGGCAGAGGCAGCTGGGTCTCTGTGAGTTCAAGGCCAGCCTGGTCTACAGAGTGAGTTCCAGGACAGCTGGGCTATAGGGAGACCCTGTCTCAAAAAAGAGTAGAAAAAAAAAACCCAATATGCTTATCTTTCTGCTTTCTCCATTAACATCAGCTTGTCGATATCAAGGAGCATAACTGCATAGTGACTGTCCAACCCCATGTGTGTGCCTGGACATGTCAGACATCTGATAAACCAGAGCTTCCAGTGACAGACATGAATCACTGCTACAGTATCTACACAGGTCTGGACCACCAACATTATAGGATAAACAGTTAACCTGCTTTTATTGGGAGGAGAGGTTCCAAATTTGCAGATAACAGTCTGGTTAAGAAAATGACCCAGGTTTATAAACCAACTCTGCCAATGAACTGCTGGAGTCTGTGACAAATAATGGTATCAAATACTCAAAGCGGACCAAAGGAACACCTGAAAACAAGACTTCCTGAGCCTTCCCAGCCTCCCAATACAAGTTAGTCCACCGATTTACTTCTCATTATCTTCATTTTTGCAAACCTAATTGTTCAAGCACAGATGAGCCCTTCAAAGCATCCAGGAATAGGGTGTCTGCCTGAGGCCTGTTCCATCCTAACTTATGTCTGTCCCGATCTTCTCTCCAAATTGACTGCAGAGAAAAGCCCCAACATGCATCTCTTCTGCTGCTTTTTCTTTTTTAAACAAATTTCACTTTTTGTATTTATTTTTTTAATTTTATTTTTTGTGTATGAATGTACTGTCTGCATGTAGGTTTGTGCACCCGTGTCATGCAATGCCTTGGAGGTAAGAAGAGGGCGTTGAATTCCCCTGGAACTGGAGTTAAAGATGGCTCTCAGCCACAATGTGGGTGCTGGAGATCGAACCTGGGTCCTCTGCAAGATCAGTCGGCGCTCTTAACCGCTAGGTCATCTCTCCAGCCCCCTCTTCCACTTCTATACTTCCCATCCCTTTCCTTGCTTCCTAACTGGTGGTGGGTAGGAAGGAAAAACCTAGATCCCAGAAGAACAGCCTTCTAGAAAACATGCTTCCTCCCCATCATAGCCAACCAAAAGGCATTCTTACTTTTAGGCATAACAGAAACCAACTGTGGGTACTGGTCTATCGTTCTCTAGCTATAGCCTTGGTGCTGAGCTGAACACATTCCTCTCTAGGAGAGAGGCACACATCCCCCTCCAGAGCTAAATGCTTTATAGCTTCAATGAATACCTCTGGGGAACTGAAAATGGCATTAAGAGTTCCAGTGCCAGCATCACACATTTTGGTTTGTGCCTGGTACTCTGGTGTCTTAGCATTTGATGAACTCACATTGTAAACAGCTCACACCCACGGAAAATGGCTAAAAAACACTAATAAAGGGTCACACCGGGCACAGGAACCATCTCAGAAGTTTCCCCAGAAATGACATCACTCATCCATCAACTCTACACCAAGTACAGAGTTAGCAGACTTCCCTGGGAACAGTGTCAGCTTATTTACTCACTAGCTGTGGCCTAACCATACTCCTTCCCCATCCGTGAACTGAAGATGTGATGGATACCTACCCTCACATGGCTATCTGAGACTACTACATGGATGGATATAGCTCAGGGAAATACACCTACAGCTGTTTGGAACAGCATGAATTTCTTTTGCCCTGATAATGTTATCCTCTTACTGCTAATGAGATCAAAAGTCAAAGTAAGAGAAAAACATAACCCCCTTTGGGAGATGAGAGTCAGTCCTGTCCACACTGAGCTTTCTGCTTGGCTCACGGCTGTTAATCTTGAATTGTAAATTTATTATAGTATCCAGTTAAGCTCAAGAATTTCTGATTTATGCCCATAATTAATATCCCATTATGATACCTATTACATCTATGCAGAAAATTGTATTGCATGTACCAAAAAAGTACAAATATTAATTTGCATTACACAGACACACACAGCCTTCCTGTAAAACATTCATGCTTATACTGATCTATCTAGCCAAACACATGCTTGGATTTAATTTTTGAAACAAGGCTCTTTGCTCTCTTGGTGGGTACTCAATAATTGCTGCTTTTAGAGAGTGGATTTGTCAGCTTCTTTTCTTTGGGAATATGACTTCAATTGAGGGAGACTGCTCAGGAGGAAAGCACAGTGACACTTTGCTGTAATCACTGGTGAAGTGTTGGTATCATGAGATCTTTGGAGTAATGGCACCTGCACTGACAGCTCACTGTAATTCTTGGTATTTTTCCACTCAGCCCAGAGAAGGTGAGCATACAGGCCTTTCATCATGTTCCCAAGAGTTTATGGGGCTGCCCACTCCCTTATTCACACACTTGCAAGTTTTCCCCATTCAGATTATCTGACTTTATGGGTGAAATTATAACTGTAATATAATATAATGGTCTAGTGGGGTTCTAATCCAGGCCCACCTTATCAAAGTTTTCATAGATTGTGAGAGACATATGTTGTCACTACTATTTAAAAAAAATGGCAAAGGCAAGAAATCTCTTTATAAGAAGTCCTGTCCTACTTTCAACAGTAAACAACAAAATTAATTATTCCACTGTGACATTATTTTATATTGTTCTCATTTTAGAAGGAAGAAGTAAAAACTAATGAGGAAAAGAGAAACACCTAGTGTTAAAGTGCTTTGAAATTACTCTTCATGTCAACCAGATGATGAATTATCCCATTTTACAGAGGAGAAAACTGAGTCTCAGAGTAGTGAAGTAACCTCCTTACAACAACATGGTTACTAAAAGCACAGGGCAAACACAAACCTATCAAAACAGTTCTAAGTCTTAGTTGCTCTATATAGGTCCTTGCCACATGGACAATACAATCAGGTATAATTATCAATCCTGAGATTAGACATGAAATTCTTACCTTGTAGTTCTCACTGTAAATGCCCTGATACAATTAAAGCTTGTCTATTAAAAGCTCTCAGCTGTAAAGTGCTCTGAGCACTCCAATTCTGGCTGCCTCCCAACAATCCAGTGTGTTTTCTCACTCTGCCAGCTCCAGGGACACCAGTCATGTGTCTACTCTTCCCTGCTTTAGGAATTAGTGTACACATTATATTTGGAAACACAAAATATAAATAGCTCAATTTAAAATATTTTAATTACACAGGGAAAAAGAGTATTTCAATTTCCAGTGTTTCATGTCAAAATCTAAATGTGTATCTTTAAGAATTTAGTAGAGGGGGCTGGAGAGATGGCTCAGCAGTTAAGAACACCATTGCTCTTCCAGAGGACCTGGGTTCAACTCCCAGCATTCACATGGGGGCTAAAAATCATCCTCAAGGCCAGCCTGGTCTACAGAGAAAAGTGAGTTCCAGGACAGCTGGGGCTATACGGAGACCCTGTCTCAAAAAAAAAAAAAAAAAAAGAATTTAATAGAAAGACCATAGCCTGCATCACAGATTTGTAAGACTATTATCTTTTAAATTTAAAGCATGAAGCTTTAAATGTATGCTTATGGTGACAATTAAGGCAACGCTAGATTAAAGAGTGCATCATACTTCGATGAGCAGCTTTCATGGAAGTACATCTGCACCCAGATCTCTGAATGTTGTATCATTCCATTGCAAATCTCTCTATAAACGTATCTGGCTGTCTCTTAAATCCATTTACGCTCAATGTTTCAATGCCTTTCTTTGGCAACTTTTTCCATATGCTTAACTTCTTTCAAAGAAGCAGTTCTTTCTCAATTCATAGAATAGCTCACTAATCAACACAAGCAGGCTAGCAGGTAAAGAAAGGACAGAGAGGCAGGCATACAGCAAGAAAGTGGAATATGAAAGTATTTGGTTCAATAAAACAAATGTCTTAGAAGGAAAAGTGTTAGGGGCTAAAAGAAAATGAACCTCGCACCTACCCCGCCATCCCCCCCACCCCCAAGCAATCAGAGAGCTCTGAACTTGAATTTATAACTCGAACACTCTGTAGCATATGCAACTTGAGACATACAACTAGTAGCACGATTGGGGATTTATGACTTATGACTTGTTCATATTTAATTTGTAACCAAACACTTCCCCTTCCTCTTAGCTACCTTAGAACTCTTGATTAACTCTTGTTTTTACAGGTCAGAGGTTAAATAAAGGAAGGGAAGCACTCGGGGGTAAGATTGCCCAGAGCACCACATCCAAGAGTGACCTTGTGCCAGGAACATTAAAATAAGTGATAAGGCTAAAGATTGCTTCAGACAGCTGATGTTCAAAGTCTCCTTTGGGTACAAGGCAGACTTTGCAAGGAGAGTTAGCAACAAAGAGAGACAGGAAGCTGGTCTGTTCTCAAATCACTTTTAGTGGCTGAGTAGATCTCTCCCTAAGAGATTTCCCCCAAATGCTTTTGGAATTAAACTGAGGGTTTTGAGGAAAGGTGAAGCAAGAGTTTGTGCAAGCTAAGTGGCCCTTCTTTTGTTTCCCTAGGCCACAGGAATCTGCCTCACCCACAAGACTGTGCTACTCAGAAAAAAATACATAATTTTGTAGCAGCCCTGCTCTGGTCAGAGGGAAGCAAAATTCTCTATGCAAAAACAGTAAGTGCTAAAGAGAATATAACCTGTCCAAATACTACTACAAGGTCCACCTAGCTCCAAGCACTTCTGCTGCTAGTGATATACTAAACAGCTCAAAATATCTGGAAGGATATTTATTTATTTATTTATTTATTTATTATGTGTATGAATGTACTGTCTGCATGTAGGTTGGTGCACCTGTGTTGTGCAATGCCTCGAAGGTCAGAAGAGAGCGCTGGATTCCCCTGGAACTGGAGTTAAAGATGGTTCTAAGCCGCCATGTGGGTGCTGGGGATTGAACCTGGGTCCTCTGCAAGAGCAGTCGGCACTCAACTGCTAGGCCATCTCTCCAGCCCCAGGACTTTCTTTTTCAGAGGGATTTATCATATGCCAAGAGCTTGTAAAAAATTTGCTTATTGACTCTTAGTGATTCCAAGCAGGTACCAGATAACAGTTTAAGAAACTAGAGCACGGGGGCTGGAGAGAAGGCCTAGCGGTTAAGAGCACCGACTGCTCTTGCAGAGGACCCGGGTTCGATTCCCAGCAACCACATGGTGGCTAAGAACCGTCTGTAACTCCAATTCCAGGAGAACTCCAGTTCCAGGGGAATCTGAGACCCTCTTCTGACCTCCGCGGCATTGCACGACACGGGTGCACAAACCTACATGCAGACAGTACATTCATACACATACAAAAAAAAAAATTAAATAAAAAAAAAAAGAAACTAGAGCACAGAAAGGGTAGGTAACTTGTTAAAGTCACAAGGTCTCAAAGATCTGGGTGAAATCCAGATCTGTGCAGCTTGCTATTTCTCGTACAGAATAACACTTAGTAAACTGTTCACTGGACAGCACACCCACTGTATTTCTCTCATTAGGTGTTTTAAACTGTTGTCAAAATGCAAGAATCATTGAGCTCACTTGTTTGGCAATTCATTCATTCATTCATTCATTCATTCATTCATTTCCCAACATAATCCAGGAAGCAGAGAGTTGGATAACCATCGAGTTAAGTCTTTGTATGTGAAACCATGGTAGAAATAGGAATGGTCTGAGAAAGGCAAGAAGTACAATTCTGGTAACATAAGCAGCCATGGCTGGACCAACCTGAAGAGAGAAAGCTACATCTTGTTTCTGCACAATAACTATGCAAAAACTGCTTTATTAAAAGAGCTTTCTGGGGCTGGAGAGATGGCTCAGTGGTTAAGAGCACTGATTGACTGCTCTTGCAGAGGACCCAGGTTCGATCCCCAAGCACCCACATGATGGCTAAGAAGTCTTTAACTCCAGTTCCAGGGACATCTGACTCTCTCTTCTGACCTCTGAGGCATTGCACAACACAGGCACATACCTACATACAGACAGTATATTCATATACATAAAAAAATTAAAATTAAATAAACAAATAAATAAACAAATAAATAAATAAATGAGCTTTCCTCTTCAGCAGCCCTCAGCAGAACAGACGAACCCACCCAGACCTGAACAACCTGCAGAACTGGGAATTCAGACATGGTGATCAGAAGTAGAACACTGTCATTAGTCACTCTCAGCTGTGAGCCTGAGAAAAACCTTACCCCTAAGCCAATCCTGAGTTTTCAAATAATCTTTGTGCTTAGGGTTTGTTGCTTTATTATGAGCCAGGAAAAGTCATTTATAATATTATAAAAGACTAAAATTGGCATTATAAAACTCCATCAAAGTATGGTTGTAATTATAAATTTTTAAAAAGAGACACTAAAAACTCAACATTAGAAAAAGGATGCTCAGTCAGCAAAACTCTTGGCAGAACCCAGTTTCTCTTATATAAATTCTTAAACTCATACAGTATGAAAGTGAGCAGGAAAGTTGCCTTTTAATAAGTAACTACTTAAAAGCAGAAAATTCAAATGAAAAATCAGAAAATGTAGGCATTTTAATTTTATTTTATCTGCATTAAATCTTGTGTCTTCAGGGCTGGAGAGATGGCTCAGCGGTTAAGAGCACTGACTGCTCTTGCAGAGGACCCGGATTCGATCCCCAGCACCCACATGGCTGCTGAGAAGCTTCTTTAACTCCAGTTCCAGAGGAATCTGATGCCCTCTTCTAACCTCCACGGCATTGCACGACACGGGTGCACCTACCTATATGCAGGCAGCACACTCATATACATAAGAAGCAAAAACAAAAATCTTGTGCCTTCATTTTTGTTCCCATTTTAGAAATTATTATTTCTTTCTTTCTTTCTTTCTTTTTTTTTGGTCTTTTCGAGACAGGGTCTCCCTGTGGCCCGAGCTGTCCTGGAACTCGCTCTGAAGACCAGGCTGGCCTTGAACTCACAAAGATTCGCCTGCCTCTGCCTCCCAAGTGCTAGGATTAAAGGCGTGCGCCACCACGCCCAGCGAAATCATTATTTCTTATAATAGCAAAACTTAAACATGTACTAAGAGAATACTTAATTATATTAAATACAGTCAACAGAAAGCTATGGTTTGACTTTTTTTAATTATGTAGGAAAATACCTATGAATACAAAAGAATAAAAAAGCAGAGCATACCCATGCTATCTCATATGCAGTAACACTCACTGAAGGATGAGAACATTAATAGTGTGTATTTCAAGGTTATAGAATTGTAGAAAATCTTTGTTTTCTCCAATATTCCATTCTAGATTTTCTATGGTTTACATATTGAACATCCAGTGCCTTAAAGATTAAAAGAAAAGTCATGTACCATGTACCATGCTACTTAAAACTGCAAATATTTGGAAGCAATCTAAATGTATGACAGAATGGTTACAATGTGGTAAGAGCTTTCTACATCTAGAAAGATATTTAGCATACAAACATCTTTATATTGTAGATATAAAAGGAGGCTCTATAATAGGTCCAAATGATTTTTTTCATTTTAATATTCTCCAAATGTTTCACAACAAATATACATTATTTTTTGACTGGGAGTGTAACTCAGTGACAGAGGTCCTGGATTCAATACCTAACTCTAACAAATAAATAAATTTTATTAATTACTATGTTAATAAAAACAAACTTCTTCAGACAAACCAACAACCTGCAGTGACCCTTCCAGGTCTATCAGCTTCCGTCATGTTGGAGCGGGAGGAGGCAGTAAAGGAGCAGGAGGACAGCCTGCTCAAGGAGGGTGCCTGCTCACTCCTTCGCAGTTCTTCACTGCTGGGATGACCCACTTTCCGCACGGGCTCTCCAGATGAAATGGGCACTTTATATTTAACAGCCACTTGTACCACAGCCTCCTGTTTTTTCCCTTCATCATGCTTTTCCTACTCTTGGTTCCAGGGCAGAGGTTGTTAGCTAAGGGTTTCAGTGGCTTTTTTTTTTCTTAATATTTTACTTATTTTTATTTTATGTGTATGAGTGTATTGTCTGCATGTATGTAAGCACATCCATGTCATGCAATGCAGAGGTCACATGAGGGTGTCAGATCCCCCGGAACTGGAATTACAGAAGGTTGTTAGCTGCCATGTGGGTGCTGAGAATCAAACCCAGGTCTTCTGCAAGAAGAGCCAGTGCTCTTAACTGCTAGGCCATCTCTTCAGCTCCATCAGTGGCCTTTATTCAAGGTACAGCTGGCCACGGTAGGGCCTCAGAAAGGAAGAGACAATTATCCATGGTAACTCTTCTTGAGAAAAAAAAAAAGGGTCAGAATCCTCCCTGTTCTATTTGGAGGCCAAATCTACCAGCTAGACCATTCATAGCAATGCTTAGTAAGCATCTATAGATACCAGCTATGGTGGTTTGAATGAGAATGTCCCGGATCTGAGATCTCCTGAGACCAGCTGAAGCGCAGGAAGGTAGGTAGAAACTGTGTGTTTCAGCAAGGCTGATTGTTGATTGACTTAATCTAGTTGATCCATTAATCCAGTTGTCTTTGGCTTAATTGGCTTTTGTAGCTGTGGGGGTGGAGTTATCCTCTCAGCTGGTATAAAAGGTAGGGTTGTGTGAGTCTTGAGATCTGAGATCTCTTTTTTTTTTTTTTTTTGGTCTTTTCGAGACAGGGTCTCCCTGTTCCAGCTGTCCTGGAACTCACTCTGTAGACCAGGCTGGCCTTGAACTCACAAAGATCCACCTGCCTCTGCCTCCCAAGTGCTAGGATTAAAGGCGTGCGCCACCACGCC
>VZQC01014654.1:2700060-2744031 GCA_009823505.1 Rhizomys pruinosus
TAAACTTTTTTTTTTTTTTGTCTTTTCGAGACAGGGTCTCCCTGTAGCCCCAGCTGTCCTGGAACTCACTCTGTAGACCAGGCTGGCCTTGAACTCACAAAGATCCACCTGCCTCTGCCTCCCAAGTGCTAGGATTAAAGGCGTGCACCACCATGCCCAGCTAAACTCTTCCTTTTTTTAAAATTTTATTATTTTTGTATGTGTATGAATGTACTGTCTGCATGTAGGTTTGTGCACCCATGTGCAATGCCTCGGAGGTCAGAAGAGGGAGTCGAATTCCCCTGGAACTGGAGTTAAAGACGGTTCTCAGCCGCCATGTAGGTGCTGGGGATTGAACCTGGGGTCCTTTGCAAGAGTGGTCGGCGCTCTTAACCACTAGGCCATCTCTCCAGCCCCTAAACTCTTCCTTTTATAAGTTCCCTTGGTCATGCCGGTTTATTACAGCAACAGAAAAGTGACTAATACACCAGTCCTATGCTAAACAGCTGGGATAAATAAAGAACACACAACACAGAGCTGCCTGACCTCTAGGAACTTTAAGTCTCTTGGGAAACAGATCTGGGAACCACTAACAGCAATGCAATATGATATGCTGTGACCAACTGCCATGAAGAGCTGTGGGGACGGCAAGGAAAGACATCTCAACTAGCCTGGGGGTCCCAGACACATCAGAAAGAACAACTGGATAAACGATTAATCCCTTCCATCTAGAAAGAACAAGATATGACAGAGACAAAGACACAAAAAAATTACTCTCAGGCAGGAATGGATGTTCCTCTGTGTGATGTTTCTGAAGAGTAACATGGAGGTCAGGGGAAGAATCTTGGATGTAGAAGGTAAGAAGTCCAACAAGCCTGGTTTATACTGATCAGTTCTACTTTTCTAAAAGGTCAGATAAACCAGAGAGTGAAGATGAACCAAAGGTAGAAGTCTGAAACCAGACACACTGAAAGGCTTTAAGGCCAGCACAGCAGTATATGTGTGTGAGTGTGGGGGAACCTCTGAAAGTAATGACTCTGCCATGGCTCTTTTCATTAACGAGTACAGTTTTAGACAGATTTGGGTCTAGTAGATGAGACTTGAAAACTGAGCACCCGTCAGGGAGAAGGTTGGCCAGAACATGCAAGGCAGAAGGTTGCCTGCTTCCCTCAAAAGCAGCGGATACTGTGTGACACACAGTGGGGAAAGTAGAGTCAGCAACCCAGAACAACAGGTGTGCTTCCTCCAAAGCTATCACCTCCTACCTCCCAGGCTGCACAAGGGAACCACTTCCTGTTTATATAACAAGGTGGAGGTATGGGACAAATTAAACTAAGTAATACAAAAATGCATATCACAGTTAACAGAATGTACCAGGCACTGAAAAATAGGTAGTGTCTGCTTTGATTATTAGGTCAGAGATATCAACCTGTTCTCTGGGGAGAAGGAATCAATTGATGGGCAATCATATTTGCATGATTTTAAATATCCATAAAATGCTTGGAGCCTCAAGCACAGAGATGTTCTTTACAATTATTTTTAGTTGTAATTAATTATTGTAATTATTATTTAATTGTAATAATTATTTTATTTCTGTGCATCAGTCACAGGACACTGGGCTGAGCCAACTGGGACTTCCTAAATTAGTATTTGCTTAACACAAGATAAAGATTTTATTTCAAAGACAGAATGAAACAAAAGAAAAAAGAATGGGAGCATATGTGTCACCAGGATTTTTCAATCATTTCTCTCTCTTTCTTTCTTCTTTTTTTTTCTCTGCTTGGTCTTTTAGAGACAAGGTCTCCCTGTAGCTCCAGCTGTCCTGGAATTCACTATGTAGATCAGGCTGGCCTTGAACTCACAGAGATCCGCCTGTCTCTGGGTTCCAAGTGCTAGGATTAAAGGCGTGCACCACCAGGCCCAGCTTTCAATCATCTTTTTTTTAAATTTTATTTATTTTGTATATGTATGAATGTACTGTATGTATGTAGGTTTGTGCACCCGTGTTGTGCAATGCTGCGGAGGTCAGAAGAGGGTGTCAGATTCCCCTGGAACTGGAGTTAAGACGGTTCTCAGCCGCCATGTGGGTGCTGGGGATCGAACCCGGGTCTTCTGCAAGAGCAGTCGGTGCTCTTAACCACTAGGCCATCTCTCCAGCCCCTCAATCATTTCCTAATAAATGATTTTCCCCGATCTAACACTCCAAATACTTGCTTGTGCTTTCCTTACAAAGAAATATCATATACTGTACTTAGTTAACTAATTAGCTAATACTTAACCCTAGAGGATTTAGCGTGCTACAGTGATATAAAAGACGGCAGCAGTAATAAGACTGTAAGAGCTAGCATTAAACAAGCACATGGATGTTAACATTTTTCCCTTTCACGGATGCTTGAGCTTAGTTTTTATGGCTCTAAAGTAAAATGGCTTCAGTTAATTGAAAGACCTCTTTTTTTAAGTTAATTTTTATTGAGTGCATTTCATGCAACATTTCTTAATCAAATTTAGATTCATTCCCCCAATCCATGCCCACCCTTCACGCCCCTCCACTCCCCACAGAGCTCATGGATCCTGTCATACATGTTAAGTCCTGTTGCAGTAGAAGTTGGTCATGAGATGGGAGGGAAAGTACCTGGGTATCTCAGCCCCCCCCCCAGGCTCTGTCTCTGCCCTCATCTGCACTGTGGGGTGCTGTGGGGTGGCCTTTGTCAGCTATCGCTCACAGGTGAAGAGATGAGGGGGGCAGAGGGAATCTGCTCCAGTCTTGGGATGCCTTGTCCAAGTTCACGATGCTTGGAATGGGGCAGTGAGGATTTGAAGTGAGGGTTTAGGTTCTAAAGCTCATAGCTGTTTTTGATGTTTGAAAAATCACCTTTTAGTAACATACAATGAAACGTGTTCACTCTGTCTCTGTGTGTATCTTTAAATGAGTTAACTGCATATAGCTCTAAAAGCAACACCCTCAATCAATACATATATTTCCAGGACCCCAGAATGTTCTCTTGTGCCCTACTTATACTACAGTCAGATCATCTGTTCTCCACCTGTTTTTCCCACCATCTCTACCCTTTAAAAATGCACTACTTTTTTTTTTTTTAAACATACAGTGAAATTCATTCTTCTGAGAAAAACACTCATGGGTAGAGACACAGACACAGAAGATTTCTACAGCATCCTCCCAATGGGCTCATGCTGGGCCTTGGTGTCATGCACCCTTTCCCCATTCTTAGCTCCTGGTACCCACTACTCTTTTGCCTATGTCTTTAATTTTGCCTTTTTCAGAAGACCAGCAAAGTGTGAAATACATTATATAATCTTTGATATGGTTTCTATGCTGATCCTTTTGTTTTGAATAGCTTATTTTACTATACAAAAATGGAGGAAAAGTTTCAAAGTAATCTAATGCATGGACATTGTGGTGTTTCACATTCATGGTGCAGGTTGTCATCTTCTTCAAGAGAGGGGCCATTAGAAGACTGTCCTCAGTCTACTAATGCATTAAGAAAGTAAGGCATCAGGGCTGGAGAGATGGCCCAGTGGTTAAGAGTGCCGACTGCTCTTGCAGAGGACCCAGGTTCGATCCCCAGCACCCACATGGCAGCTGACAACCGTATTTAACTCCAGTTCCAGGGAAATCCAACACCCTCTTCTGACCTCCACAGCACTGCATGACACGGGTGCACAAACCTACATGCAGACAGTACATTAATACACTATGAAAATAAATAAAATAAAAAAAAAAAGAAAGGCATCTACAACCTTCATTGGGTATGTTAACATTAACAAACTACCTGCGCTATGTCCCACATAGTGGATGAAGTAAACAGTGTCTGTCTACAATGGAGTGAGAACCTCTGTATCAAGGTTTCTCTTGTCCCAGAGTCTGGCTATGGGTACTGTGGGTGGCAAGTGGTGTGTCCAGGCTGTGCTTCTAGACCAGAAAAGTCAGAACCCATGTTTTAGACACCTATCTCAATCAGGCAAGGTTATGGAAGTGTGAGAATGGTCAGTTGCTCCAAACTCATTTTGTAGAAGAAATGTGAGCCCAGAAAATATAAGGGATTTCCAAACAAACCCATAAATACTGACCTGTCCTCAGGGAGTGGGAGCTCTAATACTATTCCTTTTCCTGTTCTATCTCCCAGCAAGCTGGTGGGAAAGGACATGGGTTCTTTTGCCAGGGAAAATAAATTGGGTCTTCAGTAACTTAAACTGTCCTGAAGATTAAAATTTCACCTATATCTAATCCTCACAGTCTGAAACTAACCAGGATTTGAAACAATGTTTGTTCAGTTCTGTTTTCTCCACAGTTTGACTACTGTTTTGATACCCGTTGGACTTAGACTTCTATGGCTCATTTGGTCATCAGAATGCATTGAAGGTAAGGCCCTTTTGGGGGTCCTGTAGCAAATGGGTTATCAGACACAATCTCCAGTTGCAAGGAGCTTGAGGTTTGGTGGGGAATCACCCACAAGTCAGTGTCATTGCTGAGACAAGCTAGGAGAGCCATATACCAGACAGCCATGGTCTTAATCATCAGCAATAACCATATACACATGGAAGCTCCTGACCCACTAATGTGACAGGGTTTCTTTTGTAGTTAACCAAAGTTATTAATAATTCTAAAAATAAATATAAATGGACACATAGTGAGATTGTTTCCTTTTTATCTTTTCTGGGGGGTAGGTTGTACTGGTGGCTGAATCCAAGCCTTCTTACATGCTAAGCAAGCACTCTACCATTCAGCTACTTACAATGCAAGTTTTTTTTTTTTTAAAAAGAAAAGAAAAAATCCTGTTTTATTGATGGACAGTTGAATAAAGACTTCCAGAACACTGAATCCAATAGTGAGCCCCACAAAAGGCTATAGGATTTTTATGAACAATTTTCTGCTACTTCATTTTTCTGTTATGCAATTAAAAAGGCACTTTTGTCTGGGTCTAGAATGTGAAATCAGAAAATAAAATGGCAAGTCTTACAACTGTGAACTTCAATCAGCTCATTACAAACCAAACAGACGTATTTGAATGCATGTTGCTACATTCATTTACCTATTCTGCCAAGCCATTCAATTACATGATTTCAGATTTTGTCTAAAAAATACAGCTATGTTTCTTTCAAAAGCTGATATTTAGAGAAAAGTGATTAGAACAGCATGCTATGATACGTTAATACGGTGGTTTCATTTAATGGACAATGGCAGTTTCTGAAATGCTCCCTATACTTTAAATTATTGCACTTAGCATTCATGACTACAACGTGTCTTAACTTTTTCTTTACTGCTGTACAATACACTCCACTGCCACTGTGAATGCAAACAAAATGCATTATCAGAAGAGTTTTATTAGCATTTATAATCTTAAGGAAAGCCATTTTTAAAGGTGGGGAGTGGGTATAGTAGGCTGTTCAAATCGTGTGAATACTGAGAAAGATAAAGCACTATAATGGGGGTGGGGGGTCAGAGTGAGAGAAAAGGCTAAATCAAAAGGACAGTCTTAAGCCAAATTTTAACTTCCCCTTGGAGTGACAGGGCACAAAAGAGTGGGACTTTATTCTAACCAGAAGCAGCTGTTGTGCTGGAATTAGGAAGCATTGCTAATGAATCAGCAGTTCTTATCATAAACACATTCCCCTTTGAAATGTGAGGATTCTGCTATGAGGATTTCTTTTGATATATTTTTTACATGAACTCATTAGACAGAAGAGGCAAAGATTGGGCATGTTCCTCTCTAAATTACTGTGGCTATCTTCACTGTGTCAGATGCCCAAGGTTAGCTAGACTGAATACAGGAGAAAACAAAGAAAGGAAAGACCTGAAGTCAGGAAACTTCTGACCCGCATGGTCTGTGAATTGGCCCAATGAAACTTTGTATCATACTGTGTAATGAATGGCTGCCTCTTACCAAATACTACCATTCTATCAAGTAGGGCCAAATCTATTTTAAAATGAAAATCAGAGCTATACAAACAGGAAAGGCACATTCCTTGTGAATTAAGAAGTCTCAAAAAAAAAAAAA
This sequence comes from Rhizomys pruinosus, assembly GCA_009823505.1. Taxonomy (NCBI): domain Eukaryota; kingdom Metazoa; phylum Chordata; class Mammalia; order Rodentia; family Spalacidae; genus Rhizomys; species Rhizomys pruinosus. Next base: position 2,706,057 of record VZQC01014654.1, read on the forward strand.
AAAAGGCCAAAAATCAAAACAATAACAAAGAGGACTTCAAAATTCTAACCCGTGAAGATGTGCTTGCAGCGTACACATTGTTCTTAGATCCCAGTTTTCCACGTAGTCAGTGCAAGAGAAGGCAAAGGACAGACAGACCTGCAGATAACAGAAGCTGAAGAGAAGGAAGACCAAATTCTACCATTACCATATCACACAGAAGAGGCAGAAATGAGTAGCTCCTTCCAAGCCTTGGACCAAATGTGGGGGTGGTTACCCTCCCTCTATAGGATCAGAGTCCATGTAAGGGAAGAGAGGTGAAAAGAGCAAACCAAGAAGTCACAAAGACATCCCCCTTGCTAAGGATTGGTGTGCTTCATATTCTGAGCAGTTAGAAGCCTCAGGAAATTTATCTGAGACAAAATGATAAATATTAGAGACATACCTAAAACCAAGTCTCTCTGGCTCCAAACCCCCATTAGCATGGTACTTACTTGCATGGGATTTCCAAATCATAGATATGACTATGCTCCTAAGCAACATGACCTTGTCAGGATCCCTTCCTTGGCCATTACACACTTACCTAGTGTCCTCTCATGAAGAATAATGGGCAGGGAAAGGCTAAGGCAGCTAGCCAATGTTACCTAACAACATCTTAAAATCAGGACTCTGTCCTGGGAGAAAGGACTAAAACACCTCCTTTGCTTTACAGTATGAGTCTAACCTCATGCACAGGCACCATAGAATTCATTCAGGGAATTCTCTGAGAATGGTTTCCTTGAAGATCTGCACTGCTATAGGAAAGTGGTCACTGGCTTATGCTTATCTGGCTCAGGCTTCAGGGACTAAGGTCACCTTTGCTTTTTGTGCAACATTTTGCCCTGCATGACATGATGGAAACCATGCTCTGAAAATATTTCATAGGATGAGGATGGACAAAATACATGAAGGACTGGCAGGGGAAAGGGTACTCAGTCAAGAATCCTGCTCAGCATTGCTTCTAAGAGCAAAAAGTTGTAGAACTAAAAAAAATGGCAGGATGTGTTTCACAGAAACTAGAATGAAAAACAATTATAGAGCCAAGCTTCACAGATTAGAAAGAGAGGAGTTAACTCTTGTTTTCTTTAAAATGAAACTAACTGGTGGAAAGAGTTGTCATGAGAATAAACAGCACAATTCATGTCATGTGTTCAGCATAGCTTCCAGGCTGAAAGCAATCCGTCTATGACAGCTGCCTTGATGATTACTATTAACCCCACAGTAGATGTAGGTAAAGTAAGGAACTGTCCTGCAAGGAGAAAATCATGGCACATACAAAGGTCATCAAGTAAAAAAGGTACACGATCTCAAACATCTAACTTAAAAACTTTATATATTATTATAAAAAGATCAAAAGAAGCCAGGTGTGATGGCGTACACCTTTAATCCTGGCACTTGGGAGGCAGAGGCAGGCAGATCTCTGTTAGTTCAAGGCCAACCTGGTCTATATAGCAAGTCCCAGGGCAGCTGGGGCTACAGGGAGACCCTGTCTCAAAAAGACTAAATAAATAAATGAATGAAAATAAAAATATTAAAAGAAAATGCACCACAATTTCTATCATTAGAAGGTGCAACATACAGAGTCTACTGCAGAGTTCCACAGCTGCTCACACATGGAGAATAAGTGTCTTAGAGATGCAACAGATGGTGATTACCATACAAAGCCACAACTGGCCAAAATGTAAGAGAATAAAAGACTGCAAAGTGCATGTCCCTGGTTAGAATTCCTACATTAAACCTCTGCCACCCAGGTCTCAGGGACCATTTCAGAAGAAGGGATGGAGCTGGGCGTGGTGGCACATGTCTTTAATACCATGACTCAGGAGGCAGAAGCAGGTGGATGTCTCTGAGTTCAAGGCCAGCCTGGTCTACATAGTGAGCTCCAGGCCAGCTGGGACTAAAGGGAGACCCTGCCTCTAAAGGACCAAAAAAGGAAGAGGAGGAGGAGGAGGAAGAGGAGGAGGAGGAGGAGGAGGAGGAGGAGGAGGAGGAGGAGGAGGAGGAATGGAAAGACTGTAAGAGATGGTAGATGGGGCTGGAAAGATGACTCAGTTGTTAAGAGCATTGACTATTCTTGCGGCAGGGACCAGGGTTCAATTATCAGCACCCAAGTGGCAGCCAACAACCTTCTGCAATTCCAGTTTCAGGGGAATCTGATATCATTTTCTGACCTCTACATGCACTTAATATATGCAGGCAATATATTCATACACATAAAATAAAAATATCAAAATTAAAAAGAGGTGGTAGATGACCACAAAGAAAGAGTTTTGCAGGTGGTGGCAATTTGCTCATATGAACTTATAGTAATGGTGTCATCATGCACAAGACCCATGTAAACTCAAACCAAACAAAATCCCAGCACATAACTGGGAAAATGGGTAAAAAGTCCCAACCTTAGGTGAAGAACTACTGGCAACTGATCACTGCTGAGTGAAGGAGAGTTTTTTTTTTTTTTTTTTTTTTTTTTTTTAATTTTTTTTTTTTTTAAGTAAAGGTGCCATCAGTGGCTCAGTAGGTGAAGTGCTTAGGCACAAACCTGGCAACTTGAATTTAATTCTCTAAATCCACGTAAAGGTGGAAGGAGAGAACCAACTCTACAAAGTTGTGCACTGACCTACATACACGTAAACTATTAAAAATATTGATTGAACTGGGCTTGCCTTTAATCCGAGCACTCAGGAGGCAGAGGCGGGCAGGATCTGCTGGTCGTGTTTCAGGCCAGCTACAGGGAGACCCTGGTCGAAAAGAGACCAAAAAATAAAATAAAATAAAATAAAAAGAAATATTATTACAGTTGGACACACAACAAAGAATTTAAACATGCTGTTAATAAATGTAAAATTTTTTAGACTAAGAAGAAATTAGTTGGAGGCGTGAGAGATGGCTCAGCGGTTAAGGGTGCTGGCTGTTCTTGCAGAGGACCCCATCAGGAGAAAAGGTAGGCGGTCTCTGGTGAGTTTCAAGGCCAGCTGAGACTAAAGGGATCCTGTGTCTCAAAACACCAAAAAAAAAAAAAGTTAATAATTTTCTTTTCTTTTTCTTTTCTTTTCTTTTCTTTTTCTTTTTCTGTTTTTTTCTTTTCTGTTCTTTATCTGTTTTCTTTTTGTTCTTTTCTTTTTTGGTATGTGTGTACTTTTGAGTCAGGGTCTCCTTATAGCCCCAGCTGGCCTGGAGCTCAAATCTGATAGACCGGCTGGGGCTTTGAACTTCACAAGACCACCTCCTCCTGTCTCCCAAGTGCCTAGGATTAAGGTGTGTGCCACCAAAAAAAAAAAAAAAAAATTATTACTTTTATTTTTTAATTATAAATCTTAAAATTTTTATTCATTTTTTGTGAATTTCTTACAACTTGATCATTTTTAGACCCCTCCCTACCTGAACCACCACACATCCCCCTACTAGCTGTCCTGCCATTTGCGCATATTGTTCAGCCTGTTCAAGTTGGTACCCACATGTCTTCAGTTAAGTTCTCCACTGCCAGCCTGGGTCCACCTCATTCTCAGCTCCTCCATTTAAAAAAAAAAACAAAAAAAAAAAAAAAACTTCCTTCACACAAGCAGATGATCAGTTGCCAGTAAAGTTCTTCACCTAAGGTTGGGAGCTTTTTACCCATTTTCCCAGTTGTTGCTGGGATTTTTGTTTGTTTTAGATTTTACATGGGGTCTTGTGCATGATGACACCATTACATAAAGTTCATATGAGCAAAATTCCACCACTGCAAAACTCGTTCTTTGTGGCATCTACCACCTCTTTTTAAATTTGATATTTTTTATTTTATGTGTATGAATATATTGCTTGCATATATTTAATGCATGAGAGGTCAGAAAATATAATGAGATTCACCCTGAAACTGGAATGCAGAAGGTTGTTGGCTGCCACTTGGGTGCTGATAATTGAACCCTGGTCCCTGCCGCAAGAATAGTCAATCTCTTAACAGGACACTGAGTCCAAATCTTTCCATCCCCATTTCTAACCATCTCTTACATTCCTTTCCATTCCTGCTGCTCCTCCTGCGCCTCCTCCTTCTCCTCCTCTCCTCCTCCCTCTCCTCTTCCTTCCCCTCCCCTCCTCGTCCTTTTTTGGGTCATTTGAGGCAGGGGTCTCCCTTTAAGTCCCACTTGGCCTGGAGCTCACTATGTAGACGCAGGCTGGCCTTGAACTCAGAGACACCACCTGCTTCTGCCTCCTGAGTCATGGTATTAAAGACATGTGCACCACGCCCAGCTCCATCCCTTCTTCTAAATGGTCCCTGAACCTGGTGGCAGAGGTTTAATGTAGGAATTCTAACCAGGGACATGCCACTTTTGCAGTCTTTTATTCTCTGACATTGCAGTTGTGGCTTTGGTAGGGTATCTCACCATCTGTTGCATCTCTAAGACACTTATTCTCCATGTGTGAGCAGCTGTGGAACTCTGCAGTAGACTCTGTATGTTGCAGTGCAACCTTCTAAATGAATATTGAATTGTAGTATTTTCTTTTAATATTGTTATTTTNTTCACTCTGTAGACCGGCTGGGCTTGAACTCCCCCCCGATCCCCCCTGCCTCTGCCTCCCACGTGCTCGGTTCCGGTGCGTGTGCCACCCCTGCTGGCGCCAAATTATACCTTCCCCTTTTTCTTTTTTTTTTTTTCCCATCCTTTTCTGTTGGTTGGATAAATGTTCCATTTCTTTTTTGCATTTCTTCCCCCCTTGCTCCTTTTATCGCCCCACATTTCCTTTCCCTGCCCCCCCCCCACCCGCACCCTCCTACTAGCTTTTCCTGCCTTTGCGCCTATCTGTTCAGCCTGTTCGTTCGGTCCCCACCTGTCTTCAGTTCCGTTCCTCCCCTTGCCGCCTGGTCCCCCCTCTCTCAGCCTCCCCTCCATTTTTTTTTTTTTTGGTCTTTTCCAAACAGGGTCTCCCTTTAGCCCCAGCTGTCCTGAAACTCACTCTGTAGACCAGGCTGGCCTTGAACTCACAAAGATCTGCCTGCCTCTGCCTCCCAAGTGCTAGGATTAAAGGCGTGCGCCACCATGCCCGGTTTAAAAATTTTTATTTTGGTTGTGCTTTGTTTTGTTCTGTTTGATTCACTACACTGCTCCACTGATCTATATATCCATCTTCATGGATTGATACTGACTACAATGTCACCTTAAAGTAAGATAATGTGTATTCAGGTAATATATATTCTCTAGATTACTTATTTATTCATATGATACCTCAGATTGGCATTCAACTCACTGAAACCCTCCTGCCTCATCCTCCGGAATGCTGGGTTTATTCTTCTCAGAAATTATTTTAGCAGCACAACCCAGTCAAGTTGAATAGGAAACTAACCACTGCAGTGTTCTGTCCACAGAGAGTCTTTGGTCAATAAGCATGCTTCATCTCTTCCTTATTTAGCTCTTCTTTTCACACATCTCACCAATGTTTTGTCCTGCTTAATTTACACGTCATACAAATATACTGATATTATTCTAAAAGCTACTGTTTTATTTCCCAACAATTTTAGTACCAATTTCTTTGCTCTGTGGCATGTACAAAGATTAAAAGAAATGGATTAAAGAACCCAAATGTGGGGGGCTAGAGAGATGGTTCAGTGGTTAAGGGCACTGGCTGCTCTTGCAGAGGACCCAGTTTCGAATCCTAGCACCCACATAGCAGCTACCAACCATCATAACTCCAACTCCAGGGGATCCGATGCTCTCTACTGAACTCTTTGGGCATTACATGGCACGATACAGGTTTATCATGCAGGCATTACACTCATACACATAAAATTTTTTTTTTTATAAAAGAACAACCCAGGTATGCTCCCTTGTAACACCAGAAGCAGCTTCCTAAGGCTGAGGCAGGAGGATTAGAAATTTAAGGCCACAGAGAGTCTCTCTCTCTGTCTCTCTGTCTCTCTGTCTCTCTCTCTCTCTCACACACACACACACACACACACACACACACACACACACACACACACAGCAGTAGGGAGAAACCTAAGAGTTTCAAAGATGAAAATGAAAGAAAGAATGCTATATAATATCTAGAAGAAAATATAGGAAAACAATTTTTGTGTTCATGGACAATGAAAACATTTCAGAGGACACAGAAAAACATAAACCAGTACAGAAGGTCAGTAATGGGAGAGTAAAGCAGGGGCACAATCACCAGCAGAAGCCAGCCTCAACTACAGAGGAAGTTCCAGGTAGCACAGGATATATGTCAAGACCCATCTCAAAACAAAATATTTAGGGAAAAAACTGACAAACTGGACTTTGAAATTAATATCTTTTGATATGTCAAAAATACTGTCAAGGAAATGAAAAGGCAAGCTACAGATTTGAGGAAAATATTTATATTTAATAAAGTGCATATGAGAAAACACATTTAATGGAAGACTTACAGCTAGAATATATTTTTAAATCTACAATTTACTAGTAAGATTTCTTGTGAGATAGGTCTCCCTATGGCCCCAGCTGGCCTGGAACTTGCTACCTAGACTTGGCTGGTCATGGTATCAAAGAGATCTACCTGTCTTTGCTTTCCAAGTTCTGGGACTAAAGGTGTGTGCCACCTGTCCAGCTTACTAGTAAGATTTTTAAGAGTTAATTTAAATTATTAAAAACTTCAGTAAAGACTATATGAAAAATATGAAATAAGTACATGAAAAAAAGTCACCATGATCAGTCATGAGGGTCATGCAAATTAAAATCTCAATGAGATATTACTATAATTCAACAGGATGATTTAAAAGAACTGACAAGTAAACAAACAAATGAATAAAACAAATCTGAATCATAGAAGAATTTCCTTGACCTAATAAGGATAATATCTGACCTATGTTAGAAAAATATTAAAATACTCACTTTAAAATTAGGAATAGCAAAAGGAAATTCAGTATCTCTTTAAAAAAATGATTTTAAGTTTACATACATACATACATACATCATCCATCCTATCTATCTATCATCTATCTATCTATCTATCTATCTATCTATCTATCTATCTATCTATCTATCATCTATCATCAATCATCATCTTATTCTACTATATAGGTCCTGGCAATCAAGCCCAGGTTGTTGGGCATGGCAATAAGCACCTTTACCTGTGGAACCATCCCATGGCTCTAAGGAAATTCACTATTTTTACTTCTATTCAACATCATATTGGTGACACCAGAAGTACAAATGGAGCAGATGGAGCTGGAGAGATGGCTCAGTGGTTAAGAGCACCGACTGCTCTTGCAGAAGACCCAGGTTCAATTCCCAGCATCCACATGGCAGCTAAGAACCGTCTTTAACTCCAGTTCCAGGGGAATCCGACACCCGCTTTTGACCTCTACAGCATGCACAACAAGGGTGCACCAACCTACATGCAGACATTACACTCATACACATAAAAAATAATAAATAAAAGGAGTTAGGGAAATATATTTTTAAAAAAATGGAGCAGAAAGGAAGTAAGAGTATGAAGAAGAGAAGGATAAGAAGAAAGGGAGGTGTTTAGAGTCATTGGGTTTTCTATCTGAAGTACTAAAATTTATTAAGTACCAAGATAAAAGATCAAAATTCAAAATCAATTGCATTTCTATACAAAAGAACAGAAAATGTAATGAAAAGAACCATTTATACAATGTACAAAAAATTGCTTCTTAGGGGAAACAAATGAGCCAAGGATATGAAGGACTATCAAAGAAGAAAATTTTCAATGTTCTTAAAATATAATAAAATAAGCTGGGCCTTTAATCCTAGCACTTGGGAGGCAAAGGCAGGCGGATCTTTGTGAGTTCAAGGCCAGCCTGGTCTACAGAGTGAGTTCCAGGCCAGCTGGGGCTACAGGGAGACCCTGTCTTGAAAAGACAAAAATAAAATAAAATAATAAAATAAAATAAAGTAAAGTAAAGTAAAGTAAAATAAAATAAAATAAAATAAAATGACACTTTGCTCAACATAAAGCTGTGGATTCACCTCAAGAGTAATCTATATACTCAGTGAAGCCCAAACACCAAAATGTCAGCCTGGGTTTAATGAAAGTCAACAAAAGTCTACAACTGAACAGGAACATGTACACAGCCTGAAGAAAAGCAAAGCCTATAAGGTGAAGAAACCTTCCAGAAAAAAACAAGGACTATCATTAGCCAACAGAACAAGATATTGGCACAGGGATATAAACACATTAAATAATATAGCAGAAATAAAAGCCAGAAATACAACCCAGGCATACAAGAAAATTCAATATATGATAGGGTTGGGACCAAAATCCCAGGGAAAAGAACAGGTATTCAAGATGTTACAGGAGAACTGGATGTCCAAATGGGAACAAAATCAGTAAAATTGGATCCCAACTGTATAATATTCATAACAAATAATTCCAGGTAGATTAAGAATTTAAATATGAAGGACAAAAATCGAAAATGGTGAACAAAGATAATACGAAAAATACATAATCTCTTTATCTCCCATGAACACCAAGTTCAATAATGATTAAAAAATAAAATGACGCCAGGCGTGCTGGTGCAGGCCTTTAATGCCAACACTCAGAAGAAAGAACTCTGTGAGTTCAAGGCTAGCCGCTAGCCTGGTTTACATAGTGAGCTCCAGGACAGCTGGGGCTATAGGGAGACCTTGTCTCAAAAAGACCAAAAATTAATTAATTAATTAATAAAATGACATTTTCTTTTTTTTGTTTCTTTTTTTATTTTTTAAAAATGATGTTTTCAAGTGAGTTATGATAAAAAATGAAACAGATCTAATGTTCTTGAAGAGCCCCTGGGTTCTCAACATGTACATGGTAACTCACAACCAACTGTAACTTCAGTTTTAGGGGATCTAATGCCCACTTCTGGCCTTTGCAACAACTGTACAAACATAGTACACTTGCATACATGTAGGCAAAACAACTTAGATACATAAAATTAAAAAAAAAAAAGAGAAAGCCATGTGTTTACAGCAATAGATAAAAGAACATTTAGCAAAGTTAAGTATCTAGTCAATTTTAAAAAATTATCTCAGTGAACAAGGGGTAGAAGGAAACTACCTCAACCTCAAGGGCATCTCTGGAAAAAAATCTAGAGCTTGCTGTTACACTTCTTGATGCTGTTCCTTCTACAACTGGGAAGAAGAGAAGGATATTTGCTCTTAGTACTTCTGTTTGGCATTCAACACAGCGCCTGAGGACTTAGCCAGAGCAGAATGAAAGAGATGGAGATGAAAACATAAAAATCCAGAAGAATCATGGCTTACAGGTGACGAGACTACATTTTGTAGAGAATCTCGGAGGCTGAACTAATAACTGAATTCATCGAGGTCATGGTTATAGGGCCAGCATCCAAACATTACCAGTACACACAACAGGAAAAGTTGGCAAAACAGTATTGTAAACAAAAAATTATTTCTATTTGTAACATTAAAAAAATATATAATACCTATGAATAAGTGTAATGAAGTCTGAAAAGAGAAATTAAAGGAAACATAATGAATGAAGAGATAAGGCATGTTTATGGATTATACAGCTCTATGTTGTTATTATATTCTCTGTAAGAAGCAGCATGGAGTTAACGCAATCCTAATAAAAATTCTTCCAGATGTTTTTATGGACACTGAGAAGCTGACTAAAAATACCCCAAACATTTAAAAACCCTAAAACATACACAGCAATCTTGAAAAAGACAACCACAGATGGATTGTATATATGACCAATCTTCAGTTGTCATTCTAAAGCTACGGTAACCAAGACAATCTGACATAAAGAGCAACTCTATATGTAGCACAGGCTGGAACCACAGTATATAATCACTACCAAGGAGTCAAATCGATCCAGTAAGAAAAGTGACAACAAACAATGCTGAAATAACTGGATAATTATACAGGACATAGTGAATACATATCCCTACCTCATACCACACACAAATGGTAGTTTTAGATAGATTACTGACCTATACATAAAAATTAAAATTCTAAAGTTTCCAGGATATAGTATAAGAAAAATATTTTCAAGACATGGGCTAAGGTTTATTTCAAAGGTGAAAGTATTAACTATAAAAGGGAAATAGTGATAAACTTCATCAACCTAAAAATATTTCTTCTCATCAAAAGATACTATTAAAATGATACAAGGGCAGAACTGATGGTGATTTGGGCTTGCCAAGGAGGAGCCTTCAAACATGACATCTTTTAGCCTACTAAAGAAAAAAAAAATCATAAGCTAAAGATGCTAAAACCTATGATATATGTGGCATGGATATATGCATATTTTGGAGTGATGCATATTGGAATAACAAGAAGAAGAAGACTGGGTCAAAGAACTAACTAAAATGGTGAACTTCTGCTCGAAACAATAAACTTCTGCATCAAGAATTTTAGAGAGACGGAGAAAAAGATGAAAAACATGTTTGGCAGAATGCATGAGCTCTGGTGGGGTGAGGGGACAGGAAGGGGGGCACGAGTCGAGATTTGATTTGAAATTCTGTATGAAATGCACAAAGCTTCAATAAAAAATTGACTTTGAAAAAAAAAAGAGCCAGGTGTGGTGGTACACCCCTTTGATCCCAGCACTTGAAAGGCAGAGGCAGGCGGATCTCTATGAGTTCAAGGCCAGCCTGGTCTACAGAGCGAGTTCCAGGCTAGCTAGGGCCACAGGGAGACCCTGTCTCAAAAAGACTCAGGAAAAGAAAAAAAAAAAAAAAAAAAAAAAAACAAAAAAGAAAATGGAATAAGCAAGTCCTATTCTGGGAGAAAATAGTTTCAAATATGAGGACCTAGATCTCAAAACTCAAAATGATCAAAGATCAGACCAGACTCTGCATGTGCCAAGAAATGCATTTTTAAAATGCTTATCAGTCACCAGAGAATGTAAATAAAGACTACAATGAGATACAATGAGAGTCTAAAATAAAGAACTGACAACACAAAATAGTGTAAGAAGGCAGAGGGGTTGGAGAGATGGCCTAGAGATTAAGAGCACTGACTGTTCTTGCAGAGGACCTGGGTTCGATCCCCAGCACCCACAAGCAGCTGAGAACCGTCTCTTAAACTACCAGTTCCAGGGGAATCTGACACCTCTTCTGCCTCGTGATTTCACGACACTGGTGCACAAACCTAACATGCAGACAGTACATTCATACACATAAAAAGTAAAAAAGCCAGGCGTGGTGGTGCATGTTTCTTAATATAAAGCATGGGAGGCAGAGGCAGGCCGGGTCTTTGTTGAGTCAAGGCCAGCCTGGTCTACAGAGTGAGTTCCAGACAGCTGGGACTATAAGGGAGACCCTGTCTCAAAAAGACAAAAAAAAAAAAAAAAAAAAAAAAAAAAAAAGTAAATAAATAAAAAAAATAAGAAGGGAGAGAACAGGAACTCTCCAACACTGCTGATGAGAGTGATAAATAGAATAACTACTTAGGGGGAGAAAAAAGTGTAGAAATTTTTTCAGGGGGTTATTTTATTTTTTTTTGTCTTTTCGAGACAGGGTCTCCCTGTAGTCCCAGCTGTCCTGGAACTCGCTCTGTAGACCAGGCTGGCCTTGAACTCACAAAGATCTGCCTGCCTCTGCCTCCCAAGTGCTAGGATTAAAGGCGTGCCCTGCTTCAGGGGGTTATTTTTAAGACAGGTCTCCCTTGAGTCCCAGCTGGCCTGGAGCTCTCTATGTACACCAGGCTGGCCTTGAACTCACAGAACTCCACCTACCTCTGCCTCCTGAGTGCTAGGATTAAAGGCATGCACCACCCACACCTGGCTAGAAATTCTTATAAAAAATACATAAAGCACTTTAATTTTACATGCATGAAAATGTCACAATGAAATCCATTATTTTGTATACTATACACTAATTTTTAAATGATAAAAAATTAGACCTATGACATTGCAATTTTTACTTCTGTTTACCTAAGAAAAATGAAAATTGATAGCCAAAGATAGCATTGTTCCACAAAGCTCACACAAATTTTGCTCCTAATGATAAATAATTGGAACAGCAAACTGTCCATCAACAAGAACAACAAACTATGATACAATCAGGCAATAGACTCTTCAGCAATAAACTGGAAAAACTGTCAACCCAACAGCATGCATGTGTCTTTGAAACAAACAGGGAAACAAGCATGGTGGTATGCACCTTTAGTCTCAGCACTAGAGAGGCAGAGGCAGGTGGGTCTTTGTGAGATAGAGGCTAGCCTGAGCTACATAGCAAGTTCCAGGCCAGCTGGAGCTACAGGAAGACACTTTCTACAAACAAACAAACAAACAAACAAACCTCAACAGCAAAATGCAAACAAACAGGGAAGGCTCATCATGTGTGGAACAAAATCAGAGTCGGACATACTAGACCACTGACATGAAGAGAGTATTTCTATAAGGCAAGTCACGAAACCTTTTTGGTTTCCTAGTATATATACAAATTGTGTTTATACTACACAATAGTCCATGGAGAATGCAGTAGTGAATAGGGTATCTTAGGCAACAACATACATGCCTTAATCTAAAACTATTTTATCACTAAAAAACTGTAACAATCATCTGAGTTGTTGAAAAAAAAAAAAAAAGCAGCTCTGATAATATTACTCTATGCAGGGCAGCCACAAAGTTTCAATATGTAAATAGCACATTAAAGTAAGGGAAAATGAAGCAAAGTATGTTTGCAGGGGTAGACACAGGGATGGGCTGTGAGGACTACAGGGAATTTTCTGGGGGTAATTATGACAGTCCACATCTTGAGAAAGGTTTGGATAACAAAAGGGAATGTTTGTCAAAACTCAAGAATGAGAGACTTCTGATTTGCCTACTTCATTTTCCACAACTTTTCTCTAGGAAATTGAATTCTTGGGTTGGGGACAGCTCAGCAGTAAAGTACTTGCCTACATACATGAAGTCTTTTTTTTTTTCATAAATGAAGTCTTAAGTTTAATATTTTCGATTCCTGGGGTGGAAAGAAGAAGAAAAAATATTGAACTCTAGTTAACATATAAACAGTAGTAAAGCAAAAGTATGCTGACTGTATCAGTTACTCTTCTGTGGCTATGATGAACACCATGACCAAAAGCAACTTAAGGAAGAGTTTATTTTGGCTTACAACTCCAGAGAGCTAGATGCCAACAACAGTGGGGAAGGTATGGTGACAGGAGCAAAGAACTAAGAGATCACATTTCCGCTGATGTATCTCATCCAGTAAGATTCCCCCCTCTAAAAGTTCCATGATCTCTCCAAACAGCACCACCAACTGGGGACTAAGTGTTCAAACGCACTAGCCTATGGGAGACATTTCTCATTTAAACCACCACATTCCTCACCTGCCTCCCTTGGGCTTATGATCACATCATAATGCACAATGCATTTAGTCCAACTTTAAAATTCCTGACTGTCTTTAACAGTATCAGCACTTCAAAAGTCCAAAATCCAAATTCTCTTCTGAGACTCAAGGCAACCTCTTAACCATGACCCCTATAAAGTTAAAAAAAAAAAATACTTCCAACTTAAAAAGACAAAGAATATATATTCCTATTCCAAAAGAGAGGAAAGAGGCATAGTAAGAAAATAAATACTGAACCAAAGCAAGATCAAAATTCAATAGAACACACACCAAATACTGTAGCTCAATATCTATATCTAGTATCTGGGACATCAGTTTCCAAGCACTTAGATGGCTCCACTCCTTCGGCTTTGCTGTCTGTTGCAATATACTTCTCTCTTTGAGGCTAGTTCCACTCCCTGTATACAGCAATCCTTGGCAAGTTTCTCAAGGCTCTGGGGTCTCCAGTAACACAAAGGCTTTAAAAACACAGATAGTTGCCAGGCGTGGTGGTGCAAGCCTTTGAAACTAGCACTTAGGATGCAGAAGCAGGCGGATCTCTGTGAGTTCAAGGCCAGCCTGGTCTACAGAGTTCCAGGCCAGCTAGGGTTACAGGGAGACCTTGTCTCAAAAAGACCAAAAAAAAAAAAGAAAAAATAAGATAAGATAGAGAGGATCGTGGAGGAACTAAATCTCAATGCCTTAAATATTTCTTCTTATGTAATGAGTTAACTACTCTTCTATATAGGCAGAGTGACACTAGTTATTTAACCTCCTTGGAAGAAGGGAGAAAGTTACTTTTCTCTACGTTTTAGATGAAGAATACCACAAAAAACTGAACCTAAGAGATTCTTCTTGTTTCTTTTCTGTTGCTGTGATAAAACTAACCAAAAGCAACCTAGAGTGGGTAGGGGTTTATTTGGCTTACAATTCCAGGTCACAGTCCATCACTGATCGAAGTCAAAGCAGCAACTTGAAGACCAGCCTGATTGCTATTCCACACACCTCTGACCAAGGAACTCACTTTCACAGCCAAAGAAGTTCAAGCAGGAACCTCTTAACATGGGAGATGTTGCTTACTGGCTGCCAGGCAGGCTTCTACTCAGCTATCTTTCTTTTTTTTTTTTTAATTATTTTTTTGTATGTATGAATGTACTGTCTGCATGTAGGTTTGTGCACCCTTGTCATGCAATGCTGCGGAGGTCAGAAGAGGGTCTTGGATTCCCCTGGAACTGGAGTTTTCCTGGAATTGGAGTTACAGACGGTTCTTAGCCGCCATGTGGGTGCTGGGGATAGAACCCTGGTCCTCTGCAAGAGCAGTTGGTGCTCTTAACCTCTAGGCTATCTCTCCAGCTCCTCAGCTATCTTTCTTATCAGGACCACCTACCTAGGGAATGGCCTGCACACACTAGGCTGGGCCCTACTACATCAATTAACAATCAAGATAATCCCACATAGACATGTCCATAGATTAATCTGACCTAAGCAATTACTCAATTAAGATTCTCTTCCCAGATAATTCTAGATTGTTTCAAATTGGCAGTTAAAGCTAACCAGAAAAGAGCTTAAGACTAGAAACAGGAAAACCAGTTGTAGCAAGCATTAACTCACCACTTGAAAATGATGTGGCATAGCCAGGCCCACGTGGTGTCACACACCTTTAATCCTAGCACTTGGGAGGCAGAGGCAGGTGGATGTCTGTGAGTTCAAGGCCAGCCTGGTCTGCAGAGTGAGTTCCAGGACAGCCAGAGCTACAGGGAGACCCTGTCTCAAAAAGACCAAAAAAAAAAAAAAGAAAAAAGTGTGGCTTAGATCAGGAGGGTAGAGCTAGAGGTGAAGAAGAATAGAATCCTAGATATACTTGAATGCAAGGTGAAGCTGAATTTGTGGATGGAGTCAATACAGAGAGTATGAGCAAAAGGGAGAAATCAAGGCAGATTCAAAGTTTTTGTCATGATTGAAAGGAAAAATGATATCATAAAATAATATGGAAAAGGCTGAGAAAGGAATAATTTGGGATATTGATTTTATAATTACCATATAAATAATATATTCCCATATGCATCAAACAATACATGTAATAATTATTTACACATAAAAGTTGTTGGGTTACAGGGGATGACTCAGTAGGTAAAAGCCTGTTGTGCAAGCAAGAGGACCCAAGCACCTACAAAAGTGGATCCCTAGCACCTACAAAACGACCAGGTACAATGTGCATCCATGATCTGACTGCTGGGGGGGGGTGGGGCACAGAGAGACAGGTAGATCCCTGGAGCTCACTAGTCGGGGAAACTTAGTTGAATCAATAGGCTCCAGGTTCAGTGAGAGACCCTGTCACAAACATGTACAACTACATGCATATACCCACACAAACACATACCACACACAGTTCTATGCTGGATAATAGGAGATAAGGAGTGGGCAAAGGAGACTTGTATTATACCAATATTGTTTTAATTAAGCATTTGTGTTATTTTAATTATTTACAAAGAAACTGTTGATGGGAGGCTGGAGAGATGGCTCTGCGGTTAAGAGCACCAACTACTCTTGCAGAGGACCCAGGTTTGAGTCCCATGATGGCTAAGAGCAGTCTTTAACTCCAGTTCCAGGGGAATCTAACACCCTCTTCTGACCTCTGGGTCATTGCACAACACAAGTGCACCAACCTACATGCAGACAATACACTCATACACATAAAATAATAAATTAAAAAAGGAAAGAAAGAAACTGTTGATGAACTGCTTGCATTTTTAAAACCTAAATTCGGGCTGGAGAGATGGCCTAGCGGTTAAGAGCGCCGACTGCTCTTACAGAGGACCCGGGTTCGATCCCCAGCACCCACATGGTGGCCGAGAACCATCTGAAACTCCAATTCCAGGAGAACTCCAGTTCCAGGGGAATCTGACACCCTCTTCTGACCTCCGCGGCATTGCACGACACAGGTGAACACACTTGCATGCAGACAGTACATTCATACACATACAGAAATAAAAAAATTAAAATTAAAAAAATAAATAAATTCTAGAAGGAATTATCGGGCAATTTTCTTCACATTTTTGGTATGCTGCATATTTATTTCGGAGCCTAAACATATTCATCACCAAAAAGTAAAATTTAAATAACATGCAAAATACAAGTGTATGAAAAATAGAAAAGACTGTGTCATAATAGGTAGATACAAATAGTAGGTTAGATGGGGTTTCTTCCGTTTTTCTGCAGCACCTTCAACTGGGCAAGGGGAAATGGGTAAACAATGAATATGTTTTTATTATAATTGAGAATAAAAAGATTAAATAAAAAAGTAAAACCTCTTGAAGCCTTCAGTTTTCTTTCAGAAGTCTCAATACCCAATGTTTGAACTGTGCTTTTTTTTTTGCTTTTTTTTTCTTTTTGAGACAGGGTCTCCCTATAGCCCCAGCTAGCCTGGAACTCACTCTGTAGACAAGGCTGGCCTTGAACTCACAGAGATCCGCCTGCCTCTGCCTCCCCAGTGCTAGGATTAAAGGAGTGCACCATCACTTCCAGCTGAACTGTGCTTTTAACTAGATTCTAATTTCTTAACAAATGACCATTTGATGTTTTGTTTGTTCTTTTTTTGGTGTTTTTCATACAGACAGGGTCTCCTTGTAGCCCCAGCTGGCCTGGAACTCATTATGTAGACCAGGCTGGCCTTGAATGCACAGAGATCCACCTGCCTCTGCCTGGCACTAAAAATGATCCTTGGTCACCATGTGGGTGCTGGGAATTGAACTCAGGTCCTCTGCAAGAGCAGTCAGTGCTCTTAACCACTGAGCCATCTCTCCAGCCCCATTTGATGTTTTTCATGATGTCACTGGCTTACATACTTTACTTTCAGGTATTTCATAACAAATAAATGACCCTGGCTAAACATATAACTTGAAATTAACTTATAATGCTGGGATAAATACTTCTGTCTCAGTTTCTGTTGCCTGCCAGGAGGCTTCATACTGTTGTTCCCTTAGAATTGACCTTGAGCCAGCTGGTCAGCATAGAGAGAGCTGCCACTCCAAAGCCCAGCAGGATTGAAAGTGGTCAAGTCTGTTCTGTGTCTTAAAGTTGAGATGCCAGCCTTTTTGCAACCCTTTCAGAGAGAAGGCATAAGTGGAGCAGACAGGTCTCCTGCCGGCTCAGTAGCCCCTAACATGAAGTCTCCTCAGTTCGCAGGACTTTCCTAATCCTCATCTTACCCTGTCTCTGAGCAACAGTGCCCTAATTTCCAGGTGAGAAGGTACGTGCTTTGTTCTCATGCCTTTTGGATGTAATTCTTGTAATGATCACACTAACTCTTGTACTGAGATCAAGTCTGCTCAGAAAGCTCCCAGCCTGGATTTCCTTCAGCCTCTGTGTTTGCCTGGCACTGATCCTGCTTTGCCACATTCCTCCTTGATCCCAGAGAACTAGTGGCAGAGGCTTCTGATCCTTAACATCCACTTTCCCCTATTCCTATTAAGTTTTTGCAAATAGCTGCCTTCCTCTGGGATAATAATATGCTCTATCTTGATGCTCCTCTACCACAGCCTTGCTATAAAGCCCAACCTTTGCAGGGGACAGTTCTGGAAAAATAACACATGCTGTGACTTGCACTGGTGAGAGTCCCCACTGGTTTCTCCTAAAAAGCTGTGAAAATTGGAAAATGTATGCTTAGACTTTCTAAGAAACATGGAAAAAAAAAAAAATACCACAAGATTCCTAAAAAACAATCCCAAATTTTACTGGAGATACAATGTAAAGGCAAAATTAACATTTTTCAGCAATCATTGTGTCCAAACATTTACTACCTAGTCACAATTCAATATAGAACTGCAACTCCAGGTAAAGAATTTGACATTCGGCAAGGTTTATTAACTTTCTCCCAGTGGCCAGGTTAGACTAATTTCAGAACACGGTCTTCTGATTTCAAAGTTAATGTTCTTTTCATCACATCACATTGCTGTCCAAATCTCCAATATACCTAAGGGCTACCAAAGCACTTCCAACTTCTTTACTAATTATGATGGTGATACTGAGATTTGTATATGTTTATTTTTAATAATTCAAAAAGCATGTATATCAATATAGAAAATGCAAGAAAAGATAATAACAGGACATTATGATCAAGAGTCTGTCTGCCCTACTTTGTCTTTTTATACCACCAACCACATTTCCTAACACGGCACCACATAATAAAAGTTTTGAGGGCCTTTTGTTCAGTTTTAGGAAGCAATCAATTGGGAAATCATTATCAGAGTTTGAATGCCAAATTCTGAAGCCTGGGTTCCATAAAACAACCTCTCTAGGGAATCCTTTCTAGTCACTTTTCAGCCAAGAAAAGATAACCCAAGGACAGCTGCACTGTTGAGTCAGCTAATGAAGGCTCACTGAAAAAACTTCAACATCATACAAATTTGGTTTGAGTTTTTAACAAATACTAGTCATTTGTATGCAATAGTATATTCAACCACATAAAAATAATAAACTAAAAAATCTTGGAAGTGCATCTCCCTCTAAGATGAGTAGTATGATTTGAGGATGTTTACAAACAAAAAGGAATAGAACTTGCATTGATATTCACACATCAAGTCACTTGATTTAACCACTTTACAATTTATACAGCTAATCAAAACATCACAATACATGATAAACACAGATTATCTTGTCAATTAAAAAATATATACCTCTTTACATATGAATTGGCAATGTCTTTAAACTCCATAACCACTGGAAAATATACTGTACTGTATTCCCAAAGCAGAAATGTCACATGTACACTGCATGGGGGCAGTCAGTCATCAACACCTGGCCTCTCAATATGTCAATGACCTTTAGTCTTCATTTGACCCTCCCATTACCAAACCTGATCAGCCTCTGAAATCACTATTTAAGACTCTCCAGTTCTGAGCAAAGTTTCTGTCCCTTGTTGTTTGGCTCATCTTACAACTCCTACTCAACTCGTTTTGACTCTTTATCAGGACAGCATCCTTGTTCTCCTCAGGTACCAGATCTCCTTAGTTCTCTCCTGCTTCATCCAGCTTGGCTCTATGATGACATCAAGACCCTAAAGGCCCATATCTCTTGTTTTATTGCTTATATATGAAAATGGTGTACCGCACAATGATCTAATTACCTTCTCTGTGCCAACCTTTAGGATAATACGCATGGATAAGGAAAAAAATTCCCAGCCAATTATATTATACTTCTAAGAATTTCACATTTATACTCTACCACATCAACCATGCCTTCAAAGAAATCTAGCCATTCTTTTTCACTAGTTAGCCTCTGTGGCTGGTTTAAATCTTCTCCATATCTATCCAAACTTCTGGTCTCCATATATTCTTCCTCATGCTCAGTACTTCAACACTTACTTCTCAAAGAATTTTCCAAGCTATGAGACAGCAATAGCCTGAGCTTCCTGACAATATATTCATTCAATGAGTATGAAACACCATTAGAAACTTGAACACTGGATCTAGAGTCATCTATGTCCTCAGTCTAATTCTGTCCCATGGGTAAATTAATCCCTTTATGCTTTTGTTCATTCATTTATAAGTTGGAGATGACAAAGTTGCACCGAAGGCTTAAAAAGCTCACTATATGTGGAGAATTAAAATTGGTTCCTGAGGGCCAGTGAGACGGCTCAGTAGGTAAAGGAGCTTCCTGTCAAGCCACTGATGATCTGAGTTCAATCCATGGAGCCTACACTGTAGACAGAACCAAGTCCTGAAAGTTGTCCTCTGATCTCTACATATGGGCACACCCACATCCATATATTCATACATGCATGAACACACATATATGCATGCACATAAAAATAAATTTA
Organism: Rhizomys pruinosus; assembly: GCA_009823505.1. Lineage (NCBI taxonomy): Eukaryota > Metazoa > Chordata > Mammalia > Rodentia > Spalacidae > Rhizomys > Rhizomys pruinosus. Next base: position 2,726,147 of record VZQC01014654.1, read on the forward strand.
AAAATTATGCTTGAAATAAGGTAGCATGTCATTACCCCGTACTAATACCATGATGTTAACTACATGGGCCAGACACCAGAGATGTATAAACACAAATATGTACACACACACACTTACTTCTGTTATAACAGAGGAAATGTTGCCTTTTAGAAACCAGGCTTAGAGCCGGGCGTGGTGGCGCACGCCTTTAATCCTAGCACTTGGGAGGCAGAGGCAGGCGGATCTTTGTGAGTTCAAGGCCAGCCTGGTTGACAGAGTGAGTTCCAGGACAGCTGGGACTACAGGGAGACCCTGTCTCGAAAAGACCAAAAAAAAAGAAACCAGGCTTAGGAAAGGATTAAAAAAAAAGAAGCCGGGCATGGTGGCGCACCCCTTTAATCCTTGCACTCTGGAGGCAGAGGCAGGTGGATCTTTGTAAAACTCTAAAATACAGCCTAATATAAGAAAATCCAGATGAAAGCTGGGCATGGTGGTGCACGCCTTTAATCCTAGCATTTGGGAGGCAGAGGCAGGCGGATCTTTGTGAGTTCAAGGCCAGCCTTGTCTACAGAGTGAGTTCCAGGACAGCTAGGGCTACAGGGAAACCCTGTCTCGAAAAGACAAAAAAAAAATCCAGATGATTAAATTATGCACTGAAGGTCAAAAGGATATTAAAATGCCGAACTGAGATTACAAATCAAGTTCAGCTCTCTAACTACATCACTCTGCCTTCAAATTTTCCAACATATTTAATTTGGCAGAAAGTTCTAGCTAAATACCTCAGCTCCTGCTACAATAGTGAATCTCAGATTTGACAAATGAGAATTCCCCCAAAGTAAAATTGCACCTTTAAAGGCCTGAAACTAGGAGTATGCATAAAATACTCTAAATTATAGAAGGAGTACTATGCTCTGAAGGTGGCCAGGGAAAGCTTCACTGCCAAGGAGACGCCAATGGGAATATTCTGAAGAAACATATGCAGAAAACCCCTGGCCGAGAGTTAACAAGGGGCAGCAATGCCTTGATGGCAAGAAGAAGGGAGAGCTGCTACCGGCAGGAAATCTCTTGGACATGACAAAATCTGTTTAATGACAAAAAAGAACATATTAAAACTATTTGGCATGTGGGCCCGAATCAAACAGTACAGCATGAAAGTCTGCAGATCACCTGAGGACTAGAAGCAGGGTCCCTTCAAGTAGGGAGTTAGAGTTCCAGCAGCTGTCAAGGAATCCCAATCCTTCAAATGCTATTAAAGAGGTAATATAAAAGAACTTTAAGGAGTAACTGTGGATGTGGCAGATAAGAGATTGCACTATGTTCAGAACACCTGGAATCACTTAAGAGACATCTGTTATCTGGGAATCAGAGATTAGAGCCTGGGACCATGGCTCAGGTCAGCTAGGAACAGCATTTCCATTTCTTTGCAGCAACTCTGCAAGGAGATCTGCAGACTCTGGATTTTTCATCAGTCCCTAACATAAACTCCATGTAAGAGCATTTAAAACTGTATTTAAATATATTTTTGAATGATAAGAAGGAATAAGAATGTTTTAGGCTGGGCGTGGTGGCACACGCCTTTAATCCCAGCACTTGGGAGCAGAGCCAGGCAGATCTCTGTGAGTTCAAGGCCAGCCTGGTCTACAGAGTGAGTTCCAGGCCAGCTGGGACTACAGGGAGACCCTGTCTCAAAAAAATAAATAAAAATAAAAAAAAAATAAAGCCAATCCAAACACACTACTGTACCAATTTTTACTATACTATTTAATTCTAACAATGAAAATACTATTAATGTTATCATCAATAGGAAAGTAATATTCAGACAGGTAAGAGATTTATACAGGGTCACAGAATTCAGAAAGGGAGGTGCTTAGCTGTGGTTCTGCATCTGTCTGCTTTTGCAGCTGTACCTTTTCACCTGTGCACAGGGATAAGAGAGCCTGGACCAATGGCTTCACAAAGACATTCAAAACCTGGAATTAACTTTTAATAATACATAAAAATTAATGTGTATAATTAGAAGCACCTTGCCTTGCATATATACTAGAAGGACTCAATTAAGGAAAGGCAAAATAGGGGGATTTTAGGATGGAAGACAGTCAGCCAGCTGGCAGCCTGCAATACCCACTTCACCATTCAGCAAGATGCTCCATGCCATTCTGGTGGGCTAGGGCCAGCATTCTGCACTGCAGCTGGCCCTGCTTCAGTCACTGACATCAGCCCCAGCAGTGGGAGAAACCAAGAAGGTGTAGAGATGGGTCCTCCCAGGCTACCTTGTCCACCACAAGGTCAGGGACAAACATTCAGACTTGGCCCTACTACAAGAGAGCCAGAAGTGTTCTGACATGAGAAAAGCACTTGTTTCTCACACTTTTCCACCCCTGAGAGAAACTATAACTATCCAGGAGGCATGCGGGAAGGCAGCAAACTGCATATGGACTTGGTGGCTCCTTCTCCACAAAAAGGAGCCACCAAATCCATACACTTGATTAATGAGTACTTAGTAAACTAGAATTCCTTTTAAGATTTTTTTAAGCAGCAAATTCATAGATTTAAAATAAAATAAATCTAACTGTAGGTATCTAGATCCTAGGGCCATCAACTCTAAAATTAGGCAACTCAGAGAAATTACTGGGTCTTGAAGCAGCATGAGTTGTGTTGCTCTGGGCCACACCAGGTATGGTTCCTTCTAGATTCTAAATGAACCTGGCCACTACCTGAAGCCTACAAAGCGAAGCACATTTTCAGCTACTCCCTTCCTCAAGACAGTGTGAACAATCTGGAGAGTGGGAGGAAACCACAGCAGGAGAACAAGGATAAGGACTTCTCTTGCAATCATTGTTTTTTAGTTAGCATCTTCACAGATCTCTACTCCTGGGTCAAATTAGAGCTGATCAAGTAGAGAGTGGGCACATGGACAACGTTTACCTTCAAAGAGGAAGGAACACTCACGATGCCCATTTGCTTTTAAAAAGGTTCCCAGATAGCAACAGTATTAAGCTCTCATTTTCAGCATTAGCAGAAAGAGTGTTCAAAGCTTTGAAGGGGTGGGGGAAGGGGAGGGAGCCTGCCAGGGCTTCACAGCTGCCATGAAAGCTGGAGACTGCTGCAGTCACAGTCCATCAGTTTCATGCCTGTGGTTTCCTTTCATTCTCAGAGTCAATTTAAATTACTAATAATCAGGAAACCTACATGACAAGACATCCATTAAAGACAACTACTAATAAAACCAAAACTAAATATCAGATCGGATCGTGGTACGGCTGGCTCTTAGGTTATGATTTAAGCTTGCATAAAGTGAAAACTAATGCAATAAAGGCACTGCTCCAAAGAGCAAAACTAATTGCCTTTGTGAGTTCTCCCAATTCAAAACTCCTTCTAGGCAAGTTTCGTTAACAAACAGGAGCCCTTAAAATCCCAGATGCTCTTAGGATAGCATGCATTCTTAGTGGACAAGGTGTGAGAGGTCAGTGTTTATTTAAACTCTATAAATATCTTTCACTTAGTGAGTGAATGAAACTACTTCTTACTCTTTTCATTTTTCTAGGTGCAATTACTATCTAAATTATTCTAAGAGTAAAAACGAGCTGGGTGTGGTGGGTGCACCCCTCTAATCCCAGCACTCAGGAGGCAGAGGCAGAGGCAGGCGGATCTCTGTGAGTTCAAGACCAGCCTGGTCTACATAGTGAGTTCCAGGCCAACTGAGACTACAAGGAGACCCTGTCTCAAAAAAACAAAAACAAAAACAAAAACAAAAACAAACAAAAAACGAGTAAGTATGTGTCACGGCATGGCCTAACAAACTCAGCACTGCTGGATAATACTAAATAGGAACTTTCATGAGAAGGCCATCAAACCTGTACATGGGTGACTGCATGCCCTCATAATCTGGTCAGATACCTTAGGCTAGTAATATCTTCCTTGTTTTGTTTTGAGCAGATCTCACCATGTAGCTAAGGTGGCCTTGCAGTACTCCTGCCCCAGCCTCCTAAGATTACAGGTATGAACAGCCATACCCAGGTAAGGTTCTCTGCCTCAATGTCAAAATGAAGAACAAAGGGATTAGAAAATAAACCCAACTGTAAAACATGTAAAATCATGAGAGTGGAGGGTTTCCTGGTGGCCACTGTAGCAGATCTGGTACTTGTTTGTTGAGGGAATGAAGTCTATATCACAAGCCAAGCTCTGACTCGGGGATGAGTATGTTGCATAGGAATTCACTTTATCTCAGTAAAAAGACTATGAAAGAGAATGACACCCCCTTCCAAACCAAAAGAAATGGAAGTTCAAAAAGAAAGCCAATATGTAAACCAGCTTTTGGGTGGAGTGGAGATTTCATTCTACATTTTTCAGATAAAACCTAGCCTTCCTATTTTCTTTCACTAAGAAAAACATAAATATTTTTGTGATATATTACTAATACCACACACAAAACTTGGACTATTCCATAAAAGAGAACATGTTACTATTAAAGGCCTAAGTCCTATTATTTTTTTTTTGGGGGGGGGTCTTTTTGAGACAGGATCTCCCTTTAGTCCTAGCTGGCCTGGAGCTCGCTCTGTAGACCAGGCTGGTTTTGAACTCACAGAGATCCGTCACCTGCCTCTCCCAAGTGCTGGGATTAAAGGCATGTGCTACCATGCCCAGCTTAAGTCCTATTTTAATTTAAGCTTTTTAGAACTTGTTTACGTATATGTAATCGTGAGTAACTTGGTGGGCAGAGAGAGCACTACCAAGAGGCCCTAAGAACTTTCCAGGTTGCCTTTGGCCACTGCAGTTCCTCCTAGCTTTGGCCAAAATACAAGGTTTACTCCCTTTCATTCTACTCCATCACTGAAACGTTGGAATGTATTGTTGGAATGAGCCCTGCTCCTCCAGCATACAGGGTCTAAATTTTTGCAAAGCGGCTATAAAGACCATTTTAGAAACACAACTCTTTAACAAATTTCCCATCTGGTTTTTACACCAGCCCCTTCTTCCTTCACCCTACAGAAGCAATAGCCAGCTCCTGTTTTCTGGGACGCTTGCTGTCTTTTCATCTTGCTGGGTGTACATTATGTCTGTCTGTCAGCAAATTGGGGAATGGTCTCCATCTTGACAGATACATTTTTAAATGCCTTAAAAGCACACACAGTAATGTAAAAGAAAAAAGAGGACATTTTTCTGTTTTGGACTCTGACTATTTGCTCTTTGCAGCTGAGGTGTCAAGGGAATGGGATTTCCCAGGTAGATGTACTAATGTAAAATGCATTAGTGTTAAGGTGGGGGCTCCCAATCCACCCAGGGCCAAAGGGTTAATATAAAATGACAGAATTTAATGACTGCTATTATGGTTGCCAAGCAACACAGAGAAGGTGTGCCATAAAGGCCTAATTAATGAATGAGGTAGCAAGACTTTCTGTTAAGTTGGTAAGCAGTTCACAGTTCACCATTGGTTGACTTTGCCCAGATGGTAATACTCTTAAGCTTTCTTAGCTCCACTGAGCAGCAACAAAATAATGCGATGATTGCTGCACCACTGGCTAAAGTTCTGACATCCTTTCCATACACACCATAATTTCTCAAAGCAGAAACTACCCCCTCCTTCAAAGACTCATACTGGAGACAGTGTGTTTGCATCTTGCTCCTCTGATGAGCTTGGCCCCTAGGACCATGACAATGAGTCCTTTCTGGTTATCTTTTGCTGCAGTAACTTGAAAGAAAATTTGGGACCAAACAACCAGTTGCCCTTAAAACTAGAAGCTTTGTTGGAAAAAAGTGTCATTTTCAAAAGAGGACCCAGATGATAGTGACAAAGGATTACAGATATATTATCTAAGCCACCACCTTGCTGAGCTCCATATTGTGTTTTACATTACCTACAGTATTTTAGCCTGGGTCCAAAGTCTGTTATGGTTTCTAAGCCCCTTCTCCTCACAGCTGTCCATGCATCATGCTGTCACTGACATGGATGCCAATCATGAAGCCATCTGGTGCCAGGGGATATGCAGTTGTCAAGGCACAGAACCCATCCTTAAATATTATCTTAAATTCACTCTGTTGGTATTATTAATCCCCACTTTAAAGAGAAGGAAAATGAAGCTAAGTTCAACTAGCAAATGACAAAACCAGTCTTTAAACTCATGTCTGTGGATGCAGAGCCTGCTCTCCTTTTTTACTCTGCTATATCACCTCAGTAACAACCATAGCTCATAATTAAAGGTTTGCTCTAATTTAATGCCCATGCTGAAAATGGACAATGTACTCAATTACTCCTGTTATGCCATGACCACCAATTAAACCCACAAAGTTTCTTTAAAGAGTATTACCTACTATACCAAAACATAGCTTAGAACCATCATATATTTGAACACAGGAAGGTGTGTGAGGCTGGCAAGAGAGGAAAAACAACTTTCTTCACCCAAACTACTAGCTAAGTCTTGAAGAAAACAAGACAAGGGTGGAGGTAAAGGGACAGAAGAGGCAGCTGTCTCGGATAGTGTGCGATCCGAGGGAAAAAGCTCTTATTCTTCAATGGAGGAGGGGCTGTGCCTGCTGAGGGGCCAAAGGGGAGCCCCAAATGAACAAAGGTAAAGAGAAGAGGAAGACAGATTGGTGTGAGACCAGTTAAAGTGTTCTCATTAACGGGCCTGCAACTTCAAATATAATCAGAGTAGAGGACTCAGCTCAGTCCTGCAAAGGATCAGAGGAATTGGCCCTCTGATCCTTTCATTCACAGAAATAGTCTTTTCACAAAGCCCAGCAATGAGTACAGACACTCACTCACTTGTCTGAATATGAGGCTATTTATAATATATCCAAACACTTTTCAGAAAAAACTTGGCGAAGTCAACTTTATCACTGTCAACATTTTCTCTTATGGGCTAGGCCATATTACTTACAGATAGATGATGACTCTGGCTTTTCTATGGTGATGCCTGAAATCCAGGATCAGCCTCCTTGAGTGTCTCAGGCCTGCTACTTTGAGAGCACATACTTGGTGAACACCAACTCAGTACTACTTTAGGTAAAATGAAATTCAAAAAGGGAAATAGTTACTTTTGCCTAAAAGAAATGCCACTCACTCATTCATCAAATACCCATGAATATTTAAAAAGCAAAGTACGGGGTTGGAGAGATGGCCTAGCGGTTAAGAGCACCAACTGCTCTTGCAGAAAACCTAGGTTCAATCCCCAGCACCCACATGGGGGCTGAGAACTGTCTTTAATTCCAGTTCCAGGGGAATCCGACACCCTCTTCTGACCTCTGTGGCACTGCACGACACAGGTGCACAAACCTTCATGCAGACAGTACATTCATATACATACAAAAATATAAATAAAAAATAAATAAAAATAAAAATAAAAAGCACTAGATATTTAAGCCCAAGGAAGAAGACTCCCCATAAATGATTCTGCTTCAGATGAAAAGCTTTCTGGCCTGCTCGCTCTCCACGTCAACCTGCTCCCTCCTCTCTATTTTAATGCAGGCCTCCCCATTCTTTAATATATAACCTATAACCTATAAGTTATAACCAAGTCTTCCACTGACACCAAAGTGGCTTTCTCATACACAAAATCAATTATGTCACTCACTCCCTGACTAAAAATTTTTCAGGTCACTCTTTGCTGACTTCAGGATCAAGCTGCAGAACCCCCCACATGTCACATGAGGCCCTTGTTCTCTGTGTCTCTCAACTTTACTTCCTGCCATTCCTCAAGGGAGCTCCAGTGTGTTCCAGGTACATCAAATGGCTTGATACTCTGCAGAAGTCCTGAGCTCCATGGTTCTGCCTGTGCTATTCAACCTATCCAGAATGCTTTTCCTTCTTACCATCCCTGCCCCAGTTTGCCAGCCATGTGGGAGAACCCTCATAGTGGGCTTTAAGTCTCATCTCATTTCCTGACCTCATTGTGAGGAGCCCTGTCTCCAGCTGTGCTCTTCAGCTTTTATAGGCTTACATATTTTAAGCATATTTAGCATATTTGAGATCATCAGTTTGACCATATCTCCTACAACTACATCTCATCTCTCTCTGTATCTCCAGAGTAAACTTCATTGCCAGGTTCCAGTAAAATGCAGACCATGTGGACTGAGCCAATTTTACCATAACTGGTGAATGGACTACACTTAATGTTAAACCTAGTGATCTTAGCTACTGCTCAAATTCTTAAAGGAGAAAATTCCAAGTTTTACATGGGTCATTATTCTTCTTGAAGGCATTGAACTAGTCTAATCTTTGTATTCTTAACACTTGGTGCCTGCTCCCATTTTTTAAAGTCAGTTGGGGTCCTCCAATTAACCTGCATTTCTCATCCTAACCCTCAGATTTGGACACAGCCATCCACAATATAAAACAAGCCCCATTCATCAAGAAAGACAAAAGGAGGGAGGATTCATGAGATCACACCTGTGGAATATCTAATCAGCTTCTAAAGCCAGCACACCTAAATTTCCTAATAAGCCTATAGTAAGACTTTCACCCTTTGGTGATAATGAAAAGCCAACACTGCCTGCTCAATGCTGCTGGCTCCAGGCCAAATCTGACTTAAACTCTGGCACAGTTAACTACCCAGGCATGAACAGAGGAGAGGACTAGAAGAGAGACTAGAAAGATGGAGCACAAAATTTCAAGACAGGAATTAAAACAGAAAAACAACAACAACAACAACAACAACCCCCACACACACACACACACAAAAATTACTAAGCTTCCTTTAGAAGAGAACCTGGGTTTATTAAAAATAAAAGCAGGAAGCCGGGCATGGTGGCGCACGCCTTTAATCCTAGCCCTTGGGAGGCAGAGGCAGGCGGATCTTTGTGAGTTCAAGGCCAGCCTGGTCTACAGAGTGAGTTCCAGGACAGCCGGAGCTACAGGGAGACCCTGTCTCGAAAAGACCACCACCAACAAAAACAAAACAAAACAAAACAAAACAAAAAAGCAGGGCTATAGACAGGAGGTGGCAGCATGGACTTGAGGTCTGAACATTTGAGTGCCATGCTGCAGAATCTGCACCATACCCTCTCTGAGCATAGTAATCCTCTCTAGGTCACATCTCTTAGGATAAAGATATTCTACGAATGAAAAGATTAAGAGTAACAATTTCCCCCAAACAAGCAAGTGGAAAAACAAGTTATTCTCAAGAACTTTGACAGCATGTACAAAACTGTCAGAATCCAAACTTGTAATTCAGATTGAGTAATATTTTCAATTGGCTTCTAATGACTGAAGCATAAAGCTGGCCTTACCATTTCAGTCTGGCTGAAAAAGCTATGAACAAATGAACCTTCAGGGAAATTCTTAGCAAAGAGAAATTCAAAAGCAACTTTTATTCATTTTTTAAATCATAGGTTCAAGTAGTCCTAAAGTGAAACATCCTGCCACAGCAGTGCCACTCAGAGCATAAGACACCAATTATGACACAAGCCTAATTGTCAAAGCTTCAGACAGTAGAAGCTGAATATGAAACATTGTTGTGACCCTCATCATAGTATTGCTCAAATATCTTCACTATCAGTAGTGTTATAACTTAAATGCTAAAATTCAATGATACTCAGAGACAGAATTTACAAAGCCTTTTAAAATGCTTAAAAGCTAAAAAGCCCAGGTCTTTGATGGATGTGACAATGCTTTTAAAAACTGACCTAGGAAAAAAGTTGACTTCTAACATGCAAAGGCAGCTAGCTGCCTGGACCACAGGCTCTACAGTGTGCTTTGGAAGTGGTTCAGCATCACCCGCCTCATAACTCAAACCCTGGTTTGTGTCTGTCTTTATAGGTCATTGTTAGCCAGATGGAAAATATTAAGGGAAAGATACTGTAACCAAAGCAGCAGGCTGTAGTAGTACATGGTTGCAAGACCCCAGTTAACCACAAGCAGATCAGCAGGGGGCTGTACCATGCCACAAGTCAGCTATGGTGCATCCTCTGCCCAACAGAAGGAGGGCCCCCCAGCCAGCTGAGAACCACCACTGTGCCAAACAGACTGTGCGGGTCTCACTGCTTGGATGCTTCCAGAGAAAGAGGGAGAATCGATGGGCTCCTTTGTAAACAACTTCTTCTGTTTTTAAGCTGTGACTAACTTCAAAGGTGATATAACCTAATCCAGTCACAAATTATGCTGTGGACACCTTCACACCATTTTCTTCTTGAGAAATTACCTATATGGTAACTTAAGAACAGGATTCTAGCAGGTAAACAAAAAATGGCAAAGGAAAATTAAGTGTAACATTACCAAGCAGAAAATACTGCACAATTAAATGTAGTTTCTCATCCCTGTTTAAACCTATTTTCAGCAAAATTTAATTCAATATAAGTAAATGCAGACTGTCAACATTAAAGTTTTGCTCTGCTATGACCTTATTTCACATGTCCCTCTCTGTATATGAGGCCTAGCTTGGTGTAGGGCTATCCACACATATTTGTACAAGGAAAAAGTTCAGATTGTTACTAATAGCTAGACTTTATCAGTGGCTTAGTCTGCAACAGGTATTCTTCTCAGGACATTATATGTATTTAATTTCCAGACAGTAATTTTTATTAAGAAAAAAATGCTCATTTACAAATGACGGAGGGCAAGAGGTTATCATTGTGAACCTATTATACAAAGACCCAGGATAACTCAACAGTAAGAAGCCTAAAGTGAAATCCAAATCTGAAGCAGCATCTAGATTTGGTGCTGTCTACAGCATGTAAACAGATTTTAGCCATTCCAAGCACAGACACTTCCAAGATGGATTTGATCATTTAAAAAAATTGTACTCAAGTGCCACAGAAAAGGAATATAGTTCTTAGATTATTTATTTATTTATTTATTTATTTATTTATTTATTTATTTTAGCTCCAGCATGCCTGGAACTCACTACGTAGACCAAGCTGGCCTCCAGCTCACAGAGATCCACCTGCCTCTGCCTCCCAAGTGCTGAGATTAAAGGTGTGGACCACCATGCCCTAATCCTAGGTAATTCTTGATAATGGAAGAAAAACACAGTAAGAAATCAAGAATATATATTTTTAAAAATACTTTCTTTTTATTTCAAATATATGAGTGTATTGCCTGCATGTGTGTAAGTGTGCCCATGTCCTCCAATGTCTGTGGTCAGAAGAGAGCATGAGATCCCCTGAAACGAGAGTTACAGATGGTTGTTAGCTGTCATGTGGGTGCTTGGAATTGAACCCAGGTCCTCTGGAAGAGTAGCCAGTGCTCTTAATAACTGAGCCATCTTTCCAGCCCATGAATATAGATTTTTAACCTGGAATCCAAAGACTATAGAAGAGGTTCTGTGAAAACTCTTAGCATCTGCAAAACTTTGTAAGGACACTCAAAAAATTGAGACAGTTCCAGGAAATTTCAGCAGCTCTACAAATTCATCTCATTACCCCCCAAAGCCCCACGAGGTAATAAAATTAGAAACTCTGACAAAGTAGAAAAGGCCAGGGACAAGGAACTGTGTTCAGTCTTGCCATTATGGTGGCCATGTGTGGAATGACCCCCATAGGCTTTAAGTATTCAGACATTTTGTCCCCAGTTGGTGGCACTGTTCTGGAAGGTCTTAGAAGGTGTGGCCATGCTGAAGGAAGTACTTCACTGGGGGTGGGCTTAGTGAGTTTAACAAGCCTTGCGGTCTCCAGTCTATCTCTCTCTTGACTTCCTGTGCTCATTGCGAGATGTGAACTTCGGCTTTCTGCTCCAGCCCGGGCCACAATTGACTATAATTCCCTGGAACCATCAATCATAAGCTTAAATAAACTCTTCCTTTTATAAGTTCCCTTGGTCATAGTGGTTTTATCACAGCAACAGAAAAGTGACTAATACACCACATAACCTCAATCAGGTCACCAAATTCAGTGTTGTCATCTGTCATTTGCCTATTTCTCATAAGAACTAAGAGGGATGGTGAATGCTAAAAATATTAGGCATGGCATGCTCCAAGTATGTGAGGTACACAGCAATAAAATACAAACAGGAGATGGTATGAAACCACTGGAGGGAATCTAATGAGAGAAACAGCTACTTTTATTTTTCCCAAAACCTTTTTTTTTGTTGTCTACAAGTAAAACACAGAAAACAACCATTTCTTCCATCGTGTTTCATTTATATCACAGACTCGTTTACATCAAGCTTAGGGTTAACAGTCATACTTCAAACAAGATTTTTTTTTTTTCCTTTTCAAGACAGAGTCTCCCTGTGGCTCCAGCTGCCCTGGAACTCCCTCTGTAGACCAGGCTGGCCTTGAACTCACAAAGATCCGTCTGCCTCTGCAAACAAGATTTTATAAGCAAAAGAAGTCCAATGATATACCTATATGCAAAGGAAAACAAAAGAAACTTTGAAATGCTCCTGACACCAGTAGAAAGGAGGAAACATGGACACTGTCTCAGACCTAACCCTCCTGTCCAGAGAATACTTCAGATCCTCCCACTGTATCCTTTGAAGCTATTTGCTTTTGACATCATAATTACAAAATGGTGCAAGGGTTGTGAGATCACAAACAGATGACTAAAAGAACAAACATCAAGAAATAATCTTTTCCTTGCCAAAGACCTCATAAATGATAGGAGGAAAACATCAGAAAAAAAGACTCTGGAAGTCAGTACAAAAGTCCTGAAAACTCAGCCTTTAGTTTTTTTAATCATACCACTTACGTTGGCACCAAAAAGAAAATGAAAATAACTAGAAAAGAAACCTTGTTGTAAATCTCAACAAACAGGTATAGGACAAAATCCATAAAATACAAAAGAAAGAAGTCTAAGAATGCATGGGTAGATATACAGTGTTCATGGGTGGAAAGACTGAACTATTGTTAAAATGTAAATTTTCTCCAAGTTGATTAATACATTCACCCCAATATCAATCTAAATCCCAGGAGTATTTTTCTATAGATTTCAAAAGGAATTAGAAGAGCAACATTTGTTTCATAAACAAAATTTGCTTTTATGAAGCAAAACCCTAAAACGGCTGACAGTTTTGAAAAAAAAAAAAACAGCTGGAAAACTCATGCTACCTGATTTCAAGACTTGCTATAATGCTGCAGTAATCAAGAGAGTATGGTGCTGATAGGTAGGGTACCATGGAATAGCAAAGAGTCATAAACAGACTCTCACACAGTCAGCTTCTCCCAAAGTGCAAAGGAACTTTGATGGAGAAGAGTCTTGAAAACAAAACAAACAACAACAAACTAACTCAAAATTGATCTAAGGTCTATAGGTAAGCATAGAATGATAAAAATTATAGTAAGAAAAATATGAGAGATTTTTGACCTTGGGTTGCATGAAGAGATCCTGAATATAACATGAAGACAATCAATAAAAAATAAGATTGAGGACTGCTGAGATGGCTCAGATGGTAAAGGCCCTTGTCATCAAACCTGATTTTGATCCCAAAAAATCTGTACAGTGGAAGGAGAGAACCAACTCCCACAAGTTGTCCTCTGACCTCCATAAGCACATCATGGCACTCACATGCCTCCACACAAAATCACAAAATCAATAAATGTATCTTAAAAAGTCAAGACTCGTATATTGAGTCTATCAAAAGAAAAAATAAGACCTTTGAGTCATTATGTTGAGAATGAAAACTATCCTAAAACCAGAAGAAAGTATTAGTAAAACATATCTCTGACAAAATCTTTTTATCAAGAATTAAAGAACTCTTAATACTCAACAATAAAGAAACTGGGGCTGAAGAGATGGCCCAGCAGTTAAGAAAACTGGCTGTTCTTGCAGAGGACCTGGGTTCAGTTCCCAGCAACAGTCCATAATTCCACCCCCAGGGGAATCTGACACCCTCTTCTGGGTTATGCGAGCACTGCAAGAACAGGTGCATTTACATGTAGGCAAAACACTCATATACATAAAATAAGACTCAAATCCAAAAAAGGGGGAAAACAAAGTTTTTAATGGGCAAAAAAACTGACCAGCCCACTTTGCCAAAGATACGGATGCAAGTAAGCAAAAGAAAATATGCCCCAAACCACAGGGTTTTCAAGATCTATACACTAGAATCTCAGCAGATGCATTACGTGTGGAGAATAGCTAAAATAATACAATGGGGAAGGTATCAAGTTCTGGTGAAGATCCAGGACACTGGAGACTCCTGTATTGCTGTTACAAATGAAGAACAGCACAGCCACTGGAAAACAGTGATGCAGCTTCTTCCATAGCCCAACACAATCCAGCAATCCCACTCCTAGGCATTTACTCAAAAGAAACAAAAACTTGGTTTACATGAAAAACTACACGCAAATGTTTTTAAGAGCTTTGTCCATAAGCACAAAAACCATAAGCAACCCTGGTATCCTCCAGTGGTGAATGGCCACACTGTGGGTTACAGTAATATAATGAAGTATCAACTAAATAAAAAATGAAATCAATCTCTGACAGAAAACAATGTAGACAAATTTCAAATGTGCTTTGTTCTGCGCAACAGCCAGGTTCCACAAGGTAAGAGCATATGATAACATTTTAATAACATTTCAGCAAAGGCAAAGGTTAGAACTGTGAGATCTGTTATTGTCAAGGGTTTGGAGAAGAATCTGATATAGACAGGTAGCACATCATAGTAATAGGAGGTTACAGAATGGCTTATGTCTTAATTTTGGTAGTAGAGGACTCTAAGGAATACATTTTAATGTGTATAAATGCAAACTAAAAACAATTTAAGCTTCATACAATCTCTTAATTTTATGGCACTCTAAAAAATTTATTTATTTATTTATTTATTTATTTATTTATTTATTTATTTATTTAGGTCTTTTCAAGACAAGGTCTCCCTATAGCCCCAGCTGTCCTGGAACTCACTCCATAGACCAGGCTGGCCTTGAACTTACAAAGATCCTCCTGCCCTTGCTTCCAGAGTGCTAGGATTAAAGGTATGCGCCACCATGCCCGGCAAAATTTTATTTTTTATGTGTATGAATGTACTGTCTGCATGTAGGTTTGTGCACATGTGTCAGGCAATGCTGCAGAGGTCAGAAGAGGGTGTCAGATTCCCCCTGGAACTGGAGTGAAAGATGGTTCTCAGCCGCCATGTGGGTGCTGGGATCAAACCTGAGTCCTCTGCAAGAGCAGTCGGCGCTCTTAACCGCTAGGCCATCTCTCCAGCCTAGAATCTCTTAATTTTGAAAACTGAATATATTCAGACTTTTCTTTTTAAAATTTTTTAATTTATTATTTTTTTGTGTGTATGAGTGTACTGTCTGCATGTAGGTTGGTGCACTCCTGTCGTGCAATGCCTCGGAGGTCAGAAGAGGGTGTCAGATCCCCTGGAACTGGAGTTAAAGACGGTTCTTAGCTGCCATGTGGGTGCTGGGGATCAAACCCAGGTCCTCTGCAAGAGCAGTCGGTGCTCTTAACCACTGAGCCATCTCTCCAGCCCCATATTCAGACTTTTCTAATCCAGTTAAACTGAATGTAGTTAGGAAAGCAGGCTCTGAGAAAAAGAGAATCCTCCTAACTCTTGCTATAGGAAAGTTCCTTAACTCTCTAAGCCTTGGTTTCTTCATCTGTACCCCCTTCATATGCACAGCCAATTATAAAATGCATGGAAAGTGCTTGACAAATTGCTAAGCTTTCAATAAATGAGTTTTCATTAATTTTATGCATATTTTAGCAAGTTTTTTAAGTTACAGAAATACAGGATGTTCTGTTCAATCAAAATCCAGAACTATTTAAAGATCATAATGTGATATTACACACCGTTAGAAGTCACCTAACTTATTCAGAGGGAAATTCCCTATGTAAAATACACAGATGGGGGCTAGGATTCTGACTCAGTGGTAGAACATTTGCTTAGCATTCATGAGGATCTGGACACAATCTCCAGCTCTGGAGTGAACATATTAAATAAACACAAAGAGGGAGGGAGGGAGGAAGGGAGGGAATGAGAATGAGATCACATTAGGCATGGTGATACAGGCCTGTTATAGCAGTACTTAGAAAGCTGAGGCAGGAAGATTGCAAGTTTGTGGCCAGTGTAGGCTATATAACAAGATTCTACTAATTCAGTCAATCCACAGATATGAATCATTTGCCTAATCATCTAGATTTCCTTAGCAATGATCAACATTACAGCTGACTATAAATTATGTGCCTGTCTTCATATCCTGCCCCAGGTAAAGGTGAAGGTAGATGCTCTACATGCCACTGCATTCTGAATCAGTGTGGCATACTCAGCTCCTACCAGCATCCAATAACAGTCCTTAACTAAGTCAGATAGGGCAGGAAGTACAGGATGGGACATTCTAAAAGAGAAAGGCATGTGGACCCTAAAGACAGAGCTAGACTTAGATACTAGACAGACTAGTCAATAGCTGCTCTGGGGCACTTCCTTTTCTCCCTGTTCTTTTGTTTGGCTCATTTCATTTTATTAGACAGGGTCTTACTATACCCAAGGCTGATCTGGAAGGTGGGATTCTCCTGTTTCATCCCTAAGTGCTACGATAGCAGGTGTGTGCTCCTACACCCATCCTTCCTTTCCTGTCTACAAAACAAAGCTACTTGTTCTTGGAAGGGGTGTTATAAGGAAGGAATGAGATGATATATACAAATGCACAGAGCACTTATTCTCTAAGCACAATGGACTTTGATTACAGCAAATTTCTGTCTTAGTCTCTGACACTAACACATTCTAAGAAAAGCCCCAGGAATTAAGCTTGGAAAAATTATTATTTATTTTGCTAGTCTTACTACATTTACATTGGTCATTGGCTAAAACTTGTATTGGAATTGATTACTACAAAGCAGCATCATATTATATGCCCTTGAGGAATCCATTGTTGTCCTTACTGTTCACAGCTTGGAAACAGAAGTCCAGGAAAGTGAGATCTTCTCCCAGAGAGGCAGCTAGGACAGCAGGAGCAGGAACCTGGTCCACTGGCTTTAGATCCGAGTTCTTTACCCTCATGAGAACCAAGGAACAATGATATTCACCTAAAGGTTCAGTGAGCTTTTCAATATGAACTAATTGATAAAATATTCTTTTTTTTCTACCATGACCATTTCTACATATTTTAAAACCATTTTTTTCCAGGGAGAAATGGATAATTATCATTCATAGACCTTTTACCATTTATGAGACTCTGGTGAATACTTTGCAAACACTATCTTTCACCATAACCTCTAAGAAGCAGGTCTTTATTTCTGAGTTTCAGAAATAAGGAAAATTAGTTTCTAGAAATTATGTAACTTAATAAAGATCATAAGCTGACCAGTAAGCTGGTAAAGAAATCCAAATCTGCTGGGCATGGTGGCGCATGTCTTTAATCCTAACACTTGGGAGGCAGAGGCAGACAGATCTCTGTGAATTCCAGGCCAGCCTGGTCTACAGAGCAAGTTCCAGGCCAGCTGGGGCTACAGGGAGACCCTGTCTCAAAAAGACCAAAAAAAAAAAAATTTTATGAAATTAGCACAATAGAATTAAATAATGTAAATATAGTTATTATATTAGACAATTTTAGTTAAAGTATTATCATTCACTAGGTTCTTAATACTGTGCTAAAAATGCATTTTATATACTTTACCTCAATCCTTATAATGTTCTAGTGGAGCAGGCATCTAATCTTCACTTTATAAAGAAGGAAATTAGGGGCCACAGCTGTAGTTTAGTAGCATAGTACATTTGCCTAGGGTGTATGAGACCCCTGAGTTTGAGTTCAGCACTGAAGAAAAGAAAATTAGGGTTAGAGAAGTTCAGTCACATGGCCAGAGAGTAAAAAAGCTGATATTCAAACCTTATCTGTCTGGCTCCAAAGCCCAGATGCTTAACTTATAAGGCAGATACTCCCTTATTTAAAATTGCTACTGAGGCTGGCATGGTAGCTCACACCTTTAATCCCAGCCCTGAGGAAACAGGCAGGAGGCTCACAAGTTTGAGACCAGCTACAGAACAAGGCTCTGTCTTTAATTTAAAAGAGAGAGAAAGGCAACTGTTA